>JBBJLR010023484.1:0-13014 GCA_037577145.1 Brachypetersius gabonensis
AAAGTCATCATAGCTTGCGTAGTATAGACCCAGCTCCCAACCCAACTTTGTGAATAGATTAACGGCGATAATTTTTTAGCGCCCGATAAGATCTTTAATCTGTCATTTTTACATTTTACTTTAAATGATTTATCATTTTTCATGCAAAGTGGCATTAATAAAAAATATTATACACGATGAAAAAAATGATGAATATGTACAACCTCCACAGTAAATAAAACTGCAGTCGTATTCAAGTAAACATCCTCAGTGAACATCCTGCAGACGAACTTTAATATGACATTTCCCAACACATTTTAGTGTACAGTCGAATTAGTTCTGTTCGGTTTGATTGTTCTGTTCTGTTTTGTTCCGAATTTATTCTGTTCGATTCTTATTTTTGCATTTAATGGATTTTACAGTTAGTTATATATGTGTGAACACTTAATACGTAAACATAATTTCAGTTGTTACTGAGTTAGGACGTTTTTTCAGAAATAAGATTGTGTCCCTGCTGTGACGATACAATGAAAGTTCAATGAAAGTTCAGTGAAATTCATTGGGCACGTTTCTCACAGCTGGTCTGGTCATTAGCTGGGTTAAGGACAGTCAGCATGTGGCACTTTCTCAGTTCAGGTCAGCCTGTCTTTGTTGGTTTTTGTGTCTGCCAACCTCAAATATCAAACATCAAAGATACTTTTTATGCTGTATAGACCATAAATCTGAGTGACAGCTGCATATGTTCTACATGCAAGGGTTCTAGTTTTATGTGATACCAGGGATATAGGCATCAGCTTTATAAAACAGAGTTTGTGATAGAAACTCCCACTCTGTTGGAAATTGTTCCCTTGTCACTCCACCTTACCGGAGTCTAATGACATTGTACCCATCTGTTGCTCTACAATTTATCAGCCATGTTCTACTTCGGTTTCTGACCACAGAACCTCTGTTTTGTGCCGCAGTGATTCCAACCCAAATATCAAGCCAAGAGTGGCTCTGGAGTCAGAAACAGACCACTGATAAAATACGGCTTACAAACCATGCATGAGCAGATGGACTACATACCAAAATGCTATAATGGCAAGGTGGAGCTACAAGGGAGAGACTGCTTTGTGGCTTTATCCAAGGCGCCACTGCACTGCAGACAATCATCCTGCATTTACATTTACATTATTAAGCAGAAGCTTTTATCCAAAGCGACTTCCATTCCCTACCTACAGGGGGCAGTGTCCCTGGAGCAACCTGGGGTTAAGCGTCTTGTTCAGGAACCTAGTGGTGGTGCTGAAGGTAGGATTCGAACCCACGACCTCTTGGTCCAGAGGCAAGTAACCTACCCACTAGGCCTCTCCTGTGCTTGCCCACCCTGTACCTTTCAACTACATGGAATGTGTACCTACTTTGTGCCTCCATTCATTGGCCACTTTATCAGAACCCGCTGCCTTGTAGTGCCGTCGTACAGGAGCACAGTTAGAGACTGTAGCCCATCTGTTGCAGTTTGTGTTTGCCACCTTCCAGCCTTTAGTTTACGACAACTCGGACTCTCATGGCTAGATATTTGGTTTATGGTGGCAGACACCTTTAAAAAGCCCTCAGACTACACCCACTTAGCCCAGGTTTTGTCAGCCAGCCGAGGCAAGTTTCACATGTTGTGTGGGTGTGGAGAATGGGACACATACACAGGAGCTGTGAAGCAAAAGGATATGGAGCACTGGTTCATGCAGCCCAGAGATAAGAGCAACAGAATGACCACAGACTGGATCCAACCGTATCAGGAATCACACCAGCTAGAACAGGCAGGCTGCCCTTCTTTCAGAAAGCACAGGCAGGAAACACAGATCTAATCAAGATACAGGAACCAGTCTAGAACCAGCGGGCTGCCCTTCTTTCAGAAGACCACATACACAATCCATGTCCCAGCTGAACTCCTCGCTACCAAGTGGGCCTAGACAAACCAGCCATGCAGAGGACCGAGAGGTGCCCGTCTGGAGAGAGGGCCCAGCAACGTGTGGCTCCTAGCAAGGCCCCATCATGGAACTTACCTTAGGAACGACCAAGGACACACAAGGAAGCACAGGGAAGTGAGGTAATACCTGAAAACCAGAACAGCATAAACACAACAGTGGGAAAGGGATGGAAGAGGAGGCAAGAGGGTTGAGTTGGGGTGGACAAACAAGGGCCAGGTGAAACTAATCATGGGACAAAGCAAAAAGGAGGAGTTAGGCCTCGTTCACACGGACGTCTGAACCGGGCGTTTTTCTGGCGTTCGTGTCTCCAGGTGAGCTCCTATTGAACGGCATCCGTTTTTCTGCTCATTGACGCAAATCAAAGCGTCCACACGGTGTTCAGCCCCGGCGTTTGGCTGCTGCGCGTTCGGATGGCGTCAAATAAATGCTGCATGCAACGTTTTCTTGGCATCAAAATAATACACAAAACTACAGATTGGGCGTCAGGCTGGCGTTAAACGGCGTCAGACGGCAGTCGAACACCTTGCTGACGTCGATCAAGCGTCGCTACCAGAGCACATTCATTTCAAACGTCCGTGTGGACGAGGCCTAAGGAAGGAGGGAACTCAGAAGTGTGATAAAGGTCCAATGAAACTGGGCGTGATGTTACAGCAAGTTTTTAGTCCAAATTTTGCTTGTTTGTTGGAACACTCTATAGTAGGGTTGTGCAACTCCAGTCCTGGAGGGTCAAGGTCCAACAGGTTTAGGTGATTTCCCTGCTCAGAAACACTGGGTTCCCCTCGGCAGTCAGTTGTCAGGTTTAGTGAATGTGTTTGAGGGGGAGAACCATCAAACTGCGCTGGACACGTATCGCCAGGACCGAAGCTTGACACCCCTGCACTAGAGGTTAACAGCCACCCAAATGTCTTCTGTACATCAGCAAAATTCCTCTCAACCTTCTCAAACCACTTCCAACTCTTCATTAAAGTGAACCAGGCATAAATTCACTGCCGCAGCAGTTTCAGACGACACCATGGACGAGTGGATTATGATACTAATTGTCACAAAAACCGATGCAAAAAGGTTTAGTGCCCACCTCCATGGTGAAGTCCATGGTGAACTGCCCACCTTCAGTTCATTTTTATCACTCACAGTACGTGACACTGCACCTTGAAGCACTTCCACATGTCTGTTTTACCTTAATGAAGCTCTGGATGTGGTTTGAAAAGTTTTGGAAGAGTATAACCAGAAAAGATTAAAGAGATCTTTGATATCTTGACTGAAATAAACTGACCTGGTGTTTGTTAGGTCTGTTTAGAGGGAAGTAAGCAAAGGCCCAGAGCACATGTTTATATCTTTTAACAGCAGGTCAATTTCAGGTCAACCTCCACCCAATACACACAGTGCAGTAGCGGTTACAAAAGCATTACAAAAGCACCGTGTTTTATCAGCAGGTAGTTGAATAACTGGGAATCTGTCCAAGGCTCTGCCTTCTTTGGAGATGACCGGCCCCTGTCCTCCGCATTTGTAAATATACAGACTTTCTTTCAGAGCTGCCAGCTTGAGCGCTTAGGCGTGCACCACTTTCTCACCTGCAACCATGTCCAGCTCAGCAAAGGAACCCGAGCCAAAAATGCCAGGTGAGCAAACTCATTACCGGTCGTACACAAGGAAAGACATCCCTTAGCAAAAAGTAGCATATTTGAAGTATGCTTGAGTATAAGTATAGCAAGTATACGGACCATTAGTATACTATACTAATTTAATACTGGACTAAATACGTTTTTAACAGTATACTTTATATACTTTCTTTATACGTATCAGTTTAAGTCAAGTATACTTCACTCTACTATCCTTAAGTATATCAAACATAGCATATAAAACGTATATAAAGTATATAAAGTAAGCTGCCTCAGTTTTAGTATAAAATAAATATACTCATAGTATACTTGAATAAACTACTTTTTGTGAAGACATTTTACATTTCATGTGTGCAGCAAGGCAAGGCTTTATCCAAAAGTATCCAGGCAGGCCTGGCAATAAGTGAGGTACACCATTGCTGAAGTTGTCCAGACTTACACCTTTGAATGACACTAGAATGAGACTCTGGAATGAGGCTCGAGGCCTCATTGTGTCTATTGCTGGTGGGTATTGAGCCCTCCAGCCCTCCAGCTTTAGATCCAGAACTAAAGAGCATCAGTACATGACCACACTTATCCTAGACCCCTCTGCTAATCGACTAATTGCTAAACCTTTCCTGGGTTAAACTGTATGTCTTAGAGCAGGAAGATACTAAGCTGAGTATGGGGCCTCCATGGACCTTCTCATCATCAGTGCAATGCCAAATTGTAATCCAAACGGCATTTATATTGACGGTGGAGACTGCAATCAGGCCATTAGTCCTACCTTATTATTAACAATACGTGGACCAGGGGAAAAACAAACTAGATTGGGTTCACACCCCACTTTGAAAATTTGGACCGTCTTTGTAATGCTAATTCCAGCATACAGGCCCCTGCAAGCCATGTGTGAAGGGCCTGGCCAGCGGGATCAGCATCACGACTGCTTCGAAGGCACAGATTCAAATCCAGTTGTGTCCATTGATCACATGTGCCAACCAAAAACCCTGGATAACCAGAAAAGTACATGCGGTTCAGGCATCAAGTCCATCACAGACTATAGGTCCCCTCCACCCAACTGCGATGATGACACGGACTTCCTCGACACACTTAACACAGTTTGAAGAAAATATCAAGGGAACAACAATTAAAGCCCCTCCCAGTCTGAACCAGACAACAGCCAAGGACCACATAACATTCAACCCACTTCAGTTTGCATGCCGTCCTTATTGGCAGCACTTCATCTTAGAAATAAGAAAAGTTATGTGCAGATGCTCTTCACTGACTTCAGCTCAGACTTCAATACAGTGAAAACCAGCACTTGGTTAGAAGCCTTGACTAATCCAGGATTGTTGCAACCACTGTGAAAACAATATTTCTTAGCTTAGTTCGTCCAAAGGAAATACAGTAATCCTGTATTTTGAGGGGTTTACGTTCCAAGAGCACCCGTGTGTGTTGTTGTGTTTTGAGAAAAAAAAACGCTTAAAAAGCCTATTTTTATAGTGTAAACCCTAAATATGCCCCCATATATGCTCCCAGAACACTTAACATTTTGAGTTAAACTCGGCTGAATGCATTACTCTTAAAGAAAATATAAAGGTAAATAAATAATCAGAATCAGAAAACTTTATTGCTTAAAAAAATGTTAGCATTAGCGGTTAGCATTAGCAGCGTGCAGCGAGTGAAAACAAACACTCACCCACAAAAGTAGCGTTGAAATAACTCTCTCTACCCACATGTTTAGACAGAGCACAGCTTACTAATACTAAATAAACTGAGATCACTGTTGAGGGGGAAAAGTTTAAAACACTAAAATACGAGAACAGTCATGCTACATGCTGCAGCAGCTTCTTCTTCTTCTTCTTTTTAATAGGTTGACAACTTTTCAGTGTATTAGCGCCACCGCTGGACTGGTGTCCGTAATACAGTAGAGTTCTCAGAAAAATCTACGTTAGACTGAATCCACGAATGCTGATCCGCGCAAAACGAAGGGGTTACTGTATATTTTTTTCTGTCTGTGCTGTCTGTTATGTTTTCCTATTTTTGTCTGTTTATGTTGTCTATGTCTACCTGTTGCTGCCCTATGTACACTTTTCTTTATGCTTGTTTCCACATTGGGCCTAGAGAAACAAATTTTAATTCAGTGCACTCCTTGTTGTACACTCTAAATGACCAAAAAAGTTCACTTTGACTTCGACGTTCGTGATTATGAAGCCACCTTCGTACGTCTTTTAAAGCTGCTCATTATTCAGAGGTTTATTATCCTAACATTCCTGTCCTCACCATATTTTCAGCTTCGGTTAATGGGACATAAAAATTAAAACTTGCTCTGATCTATATTCATATAAAGATGACTTTCAAGTACATTTAGTTCATGTGGTCACCCCCACAATAACTCTATATCTAACATATGTTAAATAATATAACTGTTATGTTATAAACACAATATTACTCAACATTGATGAACACCCAACCGATCAGATTCAAGTGTGTGGTGAAGGTCACTCACCTCAAGCAGTTTTTTGTTTTATTACCTGTTTTAAAAACCTGCTATAAGTGTCAGAGCTGACCTGTAGGTTGTCTGATTCTCCAATAAGATTCCAATCAGTTTGTACCTTTCGTTGCTTTAAATTCTTATTAAATGTCACACTTTGGCTTTCTGAGACAATGAAAACTGGGCATCCCTGAACAGAAACAATATTTCCAGTGGCTCATGTTAATTCAGTTTTGGAAAAAAACAAGACGCCAATGCAAAAATGTTCAGGTTCTCAGGTTTTATCTTTTATAGCTGCAAGTTTTGAACCGAACAGCTTTGCCTTTGTTTTTAAGAACCGACCGCTGACAGTATTTCTCCTCGTTTTCAAGAATTTTAAAGAAAATGACAAAACATCAAAATTCGAGAAATAATGCAGCGTTTAGTAGTGTTTCACCATCCGACTGGTCTCAGTGTGAGAGGAGAGAGTCGATTACAGCAGTGTTTTATACTTTTCCTCATTAAATAAGATGGGATTCAGCTGATCACTGATCAGTCCCTCATAAAGCAGAAGGTGTTTGTGGAGGAGTTTAACAGACACTGGACTGGAATGGCTGTGATATTCATAGTGATGCTCAAAATAAATTACAGTGGTATATATTATAGCTGTATATATTATAGTAAATGGTATTCTATTATATAGTATAAAAGTAGTCTACAATATATATTCAACATTTTGTATTTCTATTCATATATGTCTAAGTAAATATAGTATATATATATATATATATTAGGGGTGGGCATAGATACATTTTTTAAATCTAGATTAATCTAGATTAAAATGGCTCATTTGAATTCTGCCAAAGGTCTGAAGCCCCCCCCCCCAAAATGATCCCAAGCCACCACTAATATGTATGTATGTATGTATGTATGTATGTATGTATGTATATGTATGTATATATAAAATAGCCCAAACCTGACCTCTGAATTATCACTATTCTCTTTTTTTTAGCTAATCATTCACTCTGGGCTTTGGCTGAACTTTCAGAATTGTGTCAGCTCAAAGTCCAAAAGCAATTTTAGCTAGCTCACTTCTGCTTTCAGGACAAGCCCTGACAGATTTGAAAGACTGTTTTGAGGTTAGGCAGAAAGGGGAAGTGTTTCACATCATTTCAGGCACAGGTTCCTTACAGAAACGTGGTTTAAAGCCATGTAGAACTACAGCAAAGATCGTAAATAAGGTAAACTGAGATACCAGTTCAGTACAGTGGGATGATAAGCGTCACGCTTCCTTTCTACAAAAGGCTTGTGTCATCCGCTTCACCTCGCCTTCACCTCTTGGGCAATGACAGCCCATATAGCACTTCTGATATGGTCAAATGTGAGTCCAGATGTAGACCAAATGCATTTTTTAGAGTTTTACAAAGGTATATAGTGGTTAAATTGGTTGAGTTTGGTCAATTCTTCTTTTCAGTGCAGCATCACTGGAACGCTCAACAGCTCAGACTGGAGGAGAACGCTACTGCTAACTGCTAATTCTGTTAGCTAACAGATGGCCATAATGTCTAGAATGATTCGGAGTGTTGGAGGATCCTGACTATAGTCACCTCCTATCAGTTGATCTAATTGTGCTCCGCTCACAAGTGAATATCTTTGTAGCAACTACTACAGTTGCTACGATGTTTATGCAACTTTGTTAAAAACGGTTGAAAAACAGTTTAAAGACAAGCCAGGCCCTCCAAACTCCCGCCCACTTAGACACACAAACAGAATAAAGTGATTCATTACAAACATTTTCTCGCAAAAAATAGCGATTGTAGGTTTTTGTTCTTATACTCTAATACACACACACACCTTTGCGTTTCTCAGACATTAGGATTTTATGAATTTCGTCTTCAAATCTTGGTAACCTCAGTGCAAACTAAATTGTGTGCACCCCCTGTGTTCTCTAGCGCCCCCCTAAGTGGGGCCCGGACCCCAGGTTGGGAACCACTGTTCTATGGTATCATTCTGAGTGTAATCCTCAGAAAACTGAATCTTTCTTGTATTGTAATCCATCAGACAATAAAAAGCGTCCACTGGCCCATGGCTTGGAGAGTATTGCTCCATTGGTGTCTACGGTGGAAGAGACTCCAGAGTCTATTGCTACAGTAATAAAAGGAAATATCCCTTCTTGGATCAGTGGCAGCTTCCTACGCAACGGGCCTGGCAAGTTTGAATTTGGCGAAAGCAGGTATGACACCATGGCCTTCGTATTACATTTTCTGGAGCTCAAGCAGTAAAATGTATTCAGCTTTGGCTCATCTGGAGCAGACAATGATGGGGAGGAGATGTAAAAGAGAATTCCTGAAGTGCCCCTCTTTCATTAACTACATAAATGGGGAGGTTGACACGTTCATAAGCCATAAATGGCATTTTGTCGAAATTTCAGCTTGTCATTTTTATGTGGCATCAACAAACTCACACTCTTTTGCTTACACTCTTATCCTCCCTAATGTGTCCCATCTCATTTTAAGGCAAAGCTGAACTAGGGGTGGAATTTTCTGAGGGATGTCGGTACTCTTTGAGAGTAAGGTCTGGTTATGGTTCACATGCCATCTCTCCTCAGATTCAATCACTGGTTCGACGGCATGGCCCTGATGCACCGCTTCCACATCCGTGATGGTCAGGTGACCTACAGCAGCCGCTTCCTGCGCAGCGACTCTTATGTCCAGAATCTGGAGAAGAACCGCATTGTTGTGTCCGAGTTCGGGACCTTAGCCATGCCTGACCCGTGCAAGAACATCTTCGCTCGGTTCTTCTCACGCTTCCAAATGCCAAGTACATCTCTGAACTGACTCCAGGCACCCCAGTGTTATCCTAATGCATTTCCTCTGTGCAGAATGTTTGTGCTGATCTGTAACGTGACCATAAACAACCTAGAACCTCTTCCCAGTGTTCTACCAAGCTTCATCTTTGGGTCTTTAATAATAATAATAATAATAATAATAATAATAATAATAATAATAATCAAACCCTTATTCTCTCTCTGGTCTGCAGAGGCCACGGACAATGCTGGTGTGAACTTTGTCAAGTACAAGGGCGATTTCTACGTAAGCACCGAGACCAACTACATGCGTAAAATCAACCCACAGAGTTTGGAGACCAAAGAGAAGGTAAAACCTTTTCAGAGATCTGTGGCCAGACATTCTCATAGATAGATCCAAGGGCTACTGTTTGCCATCAGGCTGTACTTTCTTGGTTCTTTTATATGTAAATTCTTCAAAAATCGCTTCAGTGAATAGACTCAGTTGGTCTGCACAGCCTTTGCTCTTTAGCGCCCCCTCTGGGGTGATATTGGCCCTCAGTAACTCTGACCTGAAATAGAAGTACAGTACTGGAAACCACACATTTTCTGATTAGAAATATCACATTAAAGTCTAGATTATATGAATCCCTGGGCAGTAATGTTAATATTTTTAGTTTTTTTATATTTTTAGTGTCCAAATCATTAAAAAAAACTTTCTTGCTTTGATTAAAATACATGGGAGGTAAACAGTCCAGGGCAGGATATGGGAATTAAGCCATTTTTAATGGACTTTTTTGTGATAAGTTAGAAAAAGCATTACAGCCCGGACTGCCTTTTGAACGATGCACTATAATGGCAGCCAGTCAGGCTTTTAATCTCATTGTACGTGTGTTTAGTGACAATAAAATACGTTCTAGTCTATTCTAACAAAGGTTATTCACATATGTCAATCTTAAAGGCCCAGTATGAAAACAGCCCGTTTAACCTGAGGATAGAAAAGAGGATAGAAAATGGATAGAAAACCACTTAAGCAAAATTTAAGAACCACAGGAGTTATATATATGTACGGACAATATATATGGACAACACAAAGCTCCTTTGGGATGAACTGGAACGGAGATTGTGATCCAGACCTTCTCCTCCAACATCATAAATGCTCTACAGAATGAATGAACACAAATTCCCACAGAAACTACAGAATCTTGTGGAAAGCCCTCCAAGAAAAGTGGAAGCTGTTATAGCTGTGAAGTCTATGTATTTAAATGCAAAGTCATTGAAGTCCCTGTTGGTGTAATGGTCAGGCGTCCCAATACTTCTGTCCATATAGAGCAGTGGTTCCCAACCTTTAATCCTTGAAGCCCCCCTTGTCTGTGTCCAAGACAAGCCTGACCCCCTTCAACCGCAACTCTTACTCGCAGAGACGCACAAACAGAATAAAGTGATTAATTACAAACTTTTATTTGCAAAAAATAAACCGCAGTTGGTTTTTGTTCTTATACTCTTATACACACACACTTTTACGTTTCTCAGATATTGGGATTTTATGAATTTAATGTCTACAAACAAAATTTTGGTGACCCCAGTGCAGACAGAATTGTGCGCACCCCCTGCGATCTCTAGCGCCCCCCTAAGGGGGGCCCGGACCCCAGGTTGGGAAGCGCTGATATAGAGTGTATATACAAATGTGGGGGGATGTTTTTAAGGCTCAGTTGTGTTCAGTAAAGTCCAGGAATTGCTTGATTTGTGTGGGGCCCACCAGTCAGAATCCTAATAACATGTCCGCTCTCTGTTCACAAGGTGGACTGGACTCAGTATGTTGCCGTCAATGCAGCCACAGCCCACCCGCACTACGACCGTGAAGGTGCAACCTACAACCTGGGAAACTCGTATGGACCCCGAGGTGCACTTAGGAACCTGTCCTGATTTGTGAACTTACTCTTTGATTACTATTGACCATGTTGCATTGGGCCTAAGGCTTATGACTCATATGTCTAATAAAACTATCACTGTATCCTGAGAGTAAGACATGAGGCAGATAACCCTGTCCTACTGCTTACTTATTTCTAAAAAAACTTCCTTTCCCTCGACTTCTCTATGGCTTATGTTGTTCTTCTCTATGGCTTATGTTGTTCTTCTCTATGGCTTATGTTGTTCTTCTCTATAGCTTATGTTGTTCTTCTCTATAGCTTATGTATTGTTGGGTTAGGTGTTGGTTAATTATTATTTGACAGTTGTTGTATAGATGCTCTGACTGCAGTATGTTGGTTAAATAGTTGACACGGATTTAAGCTGTTTTTCAGGTAAGAAACAGTTGTGGTCTTCTTAAGCACTGATGTACGTCGCTCTGGATTAGAGCGTCAGCCAAATGCCGTAAATGTAAGCCTTAGTGACCAAATAAAAGTCAGCAATTTGACACCTTAAACAATGCTAAAGTTGGAAACTCCAAACAAGACTTGTCCACACTTTCATTTCCTGCAGGTTTGACTGTTGCAACACTTTCCTTACTGGGATTTCACAGAAGTCCATTAGAGCTCCAGCTCATTTAAAATGCTGTTGCCAGAGTTCTAACCAAACCCAAGAAAAGTGAGCACATTCCTCCAACTCTCAGGTCCCGGCACTGGCTCCCAGTGCAGTACAAAATTTATTTCAAAGCAGTACTCATTGTGTATAAGTCACTCGTTGTGTATAAATACATTTCTGATATGTGTGAAGTATATAATCCTGGTAGGTCTCTTAAGCCTGCTGTATTCATTATGCTACCCAGCCAATTCCCGATCAATATCAGATCTGTAGCTTTAAAAGCTGCTTCCTATTCTCTTCTGCCTTCTTTGAAAAATCACTTACATTGCACTTTCAATCTTATGCATTTTTATTCTTTTATTTTTTTTTATTGTTTTATTCTACTCTATTTAAGTGTATTCCTCTAAAGCGCATGGAGTGACGCTTTTGCACGATAATGTGCTAAAGAAATAAACTTGACTGCGTTGTGCTGCAACCCACTGCAGTTCATTTCATAATAACTGCAGTTATTTCTTGAAATGGGAAGAAGCTTCAGATTGGTGAGGTACCTTTAGGACTCCTGATGAGACTTTTTTTGGGGTGGGGGTGGGGGTGGAAGTGGAGGTGGGGGTGGGGGGGTCCTCCTCTTCAGAAGCCCATGAAGAAGCTTGATTTTTACTCTTGCTGGGAAAAGCTGGTCGAAATGAAGCGCAGAGAAGCGTTAACACGGCAGAGAGAGACCGTGTCTCTTTAAGAACTGTAGGCTGTGTGTGTGTGTGTGTGTGTGTGTGTGTGTGTGTGTGCGAGCGAGCGAACCAGGCGAGGAGAAGCTCCTGCGAGCTGTGGGCATGTCAGACAGTGTGTGTGAGACGACACTGAGGGAAACACTCACGGTTCTCCATCAGAAACCCGACGAGAAAACGACTTGGTATCTTTGGCGGGAAAAAGGAGAGCAGAGTCTCGTGAGGGGGTTAAACCATCACGGGCAGCGGTGCGTCCAACGGACGCGCATTCTCTGCGGCACTGCCGAGGACAGACGTGGGAAGATAACGGGCACGGGAAGGGTGTTCTCCGCCACGGAAACCGGCCACACGACTTATGGCCAGACACTCCTGGGGGGGATTAATTCAGTCAGAAAATCCGTTTTTCAGTACCACCTCCCCAAAGTCTCGAGGAACCTCTGCCTCAGGTAAAGCCAGTAATGCCGTTGTTAAAACGTCTTCAGCTTCAGCTGTATTCGTTTCTGTCAGAAATAGCACTATATTGTGAGAAAGAAGAGAAACATTTAAAAAATCCACCTTTTATTTATATAGTTATTACCTCACCCCCTCTCCCCAGCGTCTACTTAATTTAAGCTAACCTGTATATATGTATGTATGGATGCACAATATATAGACAAAAGTATTGGGACGCCCGATTATTCCAAAATCAGGGACTTAAATGACACCGCATTTAAACACAGACTTTAATATAGAGTTGGTCTCCATTTGCAACGATAACAGCTCCCACTCTTCTTATTGGAAGCCTTTCCACAACATTTTGGATTTTCTTTCAGAATCTGTGTCCATTCATTCTGTAGAGCATTTATTTGATCAGGGACTGATGTTGGACGAGAAGGCCTGGCTCGCAGTCTCTTTTCCAGTTCATCCCAAAGGTGTTGGATGGGGTTGAGGTCAGGGCTCTGTGCGGGCCAGTCAAGTTCTTCCACACCAA
>JBBJLR010023521.1:0-13013 GCA_037577145.1 Brachypetersius gabonensis
GTCTTTCACGTGGAATTCCAATAAAAAAGATTCATGTTTGTGGCTGTAATGTGGCAAAATGTGGCAAAGTTCAAGGGTGCCGAATAATTTTGCAAGCCACTGTAAATCTAAACGATTTGATCTTAGACAGATTTTAGTACCAAGTCACAGCGTTTGGTTGAGCTTTCCTCAGTGGTAAAGTTTCCATATTGGGGAAACTTTTACTATAATGTCAAATAAGCATGTTGCAAACTGTAAATTCAAATTTATTTATTTTGAAATGTTCAGTCAAATTGAGGAACATGACATCCTTTATTAATTTTCCATATTAAAACAGTGGTTCCCAACCTAGGGTCCATGCCCCCCTAAGGGAGAGAGATCACAGGGTCTGCACACTTTAGTCTGCACTGAGGTTACCAAAATTATATTTGAAGACATTAAATCCATAAAATTCTAGTATCTGAGAAAAAGGTGTGTGTGTGTATGTGTATCAGTATAGGAACCAAAACCTACAACCGCTGTTTATTTTTTGCAAATCACTTCATTCTTTTTTTTGTCTATGCAGGTAGGAGTTGGGGTTGGGGGGCCTGGCTGGTCTTGGACACAGGCAAGGGGGGCTTCAAGGAAAAAAGGTTGGGAACCACTGACTTAAAACACCCTTTGGAAGAGATTTCAATTTAAATGTGACATTTTTTTTGCAAACCTGCATACAGAAATATAGATACTGGAAACACATTCAATAGAAACAAAAAATCCTGGAGCCTTTCCCAACAGCCATGCAGACTTGAAGAAAACTTGTTCCCAAAATGGCAATAATTACCTTTGATGTACATTTTTAACATACTTTTCCCATTAAATAAAGATTTGATTCAGGTGATCACTAATCATTACCTCATAAAGCAGAATGGGGTCCTTGTGTAGGAATTTAACAGACACTGGCATGAAAAGACTGTCATCCTCATAGAGATCCTGATTAAAAATAAATTGTCTTGCCAGAGCTGTATGTTATTCTAAAATGGCTAAAAATCTACATCACTGTTTGCAACCACACTATAAGAAAAAAAGGGTCACTGGCAGAAATGAGCGGTGTCATAGAGGGGGTGTTATTCCTCCCTTTTAGAATGGTAATCATGGTTCACTGCTGTCCAATGAAAGCATTAGTGGTGTAGGCTTGCCTTTGTCACGTTTGAACCGAGGGAGCAGTGATATCACAGAAGCCATTAAGCAGCTGTAAATCGTATTCTTCTGGGCACTCTTGATATGCTGCGTGTCATACTGACACAGTTTACTACTGCATGCTGACCAAGATCTGACTAAGGCAGTATAACATTAGTGTATTACAACCAGCGAGAAAATATACTGCAGTGAGTGTGCAGTCAAGCTCATGAGCCAAACTGTGCTGCATGACTGACTCAACGGACACGAGCATTATGAACTACAATGCAGAGCACACACACATACACACACACACATGCACACACAACCGCCAACTTTATTGTGATCATCACACAGATGTTCCCCTCTCACGCTGTTTACTAGTTGCCAAAGTCAATGAAAGGAAACGCATGAATAAGCAGGTTGCTAAAAACCTGTAGGAGGATGTTTGTCATCGGCTTAATATCATCGCAATGCCATTAGCATTGTCCTCTGGAGAAATGAACAGCTGATGCTAAATGTCAATGTCTATTTGGTCATATAATGCTAATTAGTGATGCCAATTTCAGATAATTTCAGCAAGTATAAGAGATTCTAGTAATATGTTAGCTCTAAGCTAATTATGATCCACATGTGCTGTGTTTGGTCTTTTTTCGGATTAAGCTTGTAGAAGATATATATATATATATATATATATTTTTTTTTTTTTTTTTTTTTTAAAGCTTGTAACAGATTTTACCTTTGACTTGTTCAGTCAAAGTCCTGGCATAATTTGCTGCTGTTTTCTGTAGCATGAATGAATTGGTTAGATCACCACTCCTGTTCACAGTCAGTAACATATTTAGGACCTCCAGTAGGTCTAGAGTGATAGTTGCTTCACTGGTTAGTTCCAGTGGTTGATTCTGCCACCACTAGTGGATAATCTGACATCCATTTTCTGAGGCCTAATTGAAGAGCTCATGTAACTTTATCTATCTGGATACCATGAAAAGAAAATGCTGATTGCATTACATTAAAAACACCTGCCTAATATTATGGTATGCCCAGCTAGCCTTCGCTTACCACGTGCATCAGTGAGCCTTCAGTGCCTATGACCCTATTATCGGTTCACTTCCTTGGACCACTTTTGGCAGGTACCACAGCAGACTGGGATCACCCCACAAAGAGATACTCTGTCCCAGTAGTCCAGGCATCCTTGTCAAAGCTGCTCAGATCATTCCTTCAGCTTCCAACACATCAACCATAAAAAACTGACTGTTCACTTGCTGCCTGATAGATCCCAACTCCTGACAGGTGCTATTGTAACAAGATAATCAATGTTATTCACTTTGCCTGTCAGTGGTTTAAAGCCTGAAAAGGAGATGACAATGCAGAAGAAGAGCAGAATTACGGTGAAGAATTTAAAAGCATGTTCCTGGGTATCTGAAAGGTGAAAGGGGTGAGTGGACAAGACACTTTCCACTTTTCCAAGGTTAGAACATTCATTTTGGATTCTCCTCTCTTGTTGTTTATTTATTTATCTAAAACCATGCCAAAACCAAACAAACTACTGACAAATATCATTTATTTATTCGTTAAAGTAGTCATCTCCATGAAAACATCATTGCAAATGCTGTTCGAATTCAATAAATAACTCCTCAAGATCAGATCCCAAACAGGCTACAGTATTGATTTATTCTTGGTCGAGATATCGTGAGCTCTACCTTAGTTGTTTATCTGTTCATACAGGAAATAATATTACATTAATATTACATTAAAGGTGTTGTCCACAGCTCTGTTCTGGTAATCCGGACATATTTCCAAAGCGTTCGAAAATGCAATTAACATTGAAGCTGAAGTTGATGATTTAAAAAAGAAAATCCTTCATTTTGCCTCCAGCACACGGATTAAAGACTTCTCCAGACCATGCAAACATAAGTCAATGCTCAGTGCTCTCTTCGCTTAGATTTGATTTCTCTGAAAGTACCATCATATTATTCATTTCAGTTAGCAGAAAGCCACAGGAAAACACACATATGGAGTGATGAAATCTCACTCTGAAATGAAATCCTTCGACTGGAGATCGTATTTCATGACATCAAACAGCTGCAGCTGATGAAGCACACTGAGAACATTGATTTTAGCTGCAAAATACACATGTAAAACCCAAGGTTAGTTTTTTTAGATGTATAGTTAATGTATTAATGGGTATCCCCTAAGCTGTGCACTGCAGGGGGTCCTAAAAGGGACTTTAAAGTAATAGGCCATGTCCGAGTGTGCGTTTAGATATGTTTTCTCCTCATGATGTTAAAAGATCATCACCAGGAAAGATCTGGATTTTATGTGAAGAGCTGAACAATATAGTCCAAATGGAAAAATATCTGTTTCCATAGCTTTAGATTTATGGAAGAGTGACCAGAAAAAAGTAAGAAAACATGTTTGACTCCCCAATCACATGGGATAATGGGACTAACACCTGCCCTCACCCTGAGAACACCATTCCCACAGTAAAGCATGGTGGTGGCAGCATCATGTTGTGGGAATGTTTTTCTTTAACGGAGGAAAACTGTCCCGGACCAAGGGAGAGATGCATTGCACTAATTATAGGGAAACCTTGTTTTAGTCTAAAAGAGATTTTAGTCTGAGATGCCTAACAGCATGACCCAAAAAAGACTGCAAAGCTACACATGGAGTGCTTGAAAAGAAAACAAATGCCAAATGTCTGTGGCATGACTTGAAGATTGGTGTATACCATTGTACAGCTTATCTAACTTCAAGGAGTTATAGCAGTTCTGCCTTGATGAAGCCAGTGGCTATATGTGCCAAACTAATTGAGAGATTTGCAACATCATATTTATGATGTTTTATTATTTATACAATATTTCAAGAGAAAAAGAGAAAAATGAATCCCTTAAAATGCATTCAGCTTCTGCGGCGGCCCAAATATGTGTACCATCGGCGTAGGGGCCGTGGGGACTCGCTAGGGGGGGCAAAGGCACTATGGTCATTTTTTGCCAGGCATTTTTTAAGAAAGCTCTTTTGTCCATTTCGAATCAGCTGCAGTTTTACTGCGTCCTGCTCTTTCGACTCCTCCCATTGACATTTGAATTTGCATCGCTTGTAAATTCATATCAATATCCCTTAAATGTTTTTTATATTTAAATCATGAGTATTAAATTTAGTTAGCTTTTAAAATAGTTTTTAGTCCAAAATTCTCTCAATATTTTGCTGATGAGGCTTTCAGTGTGTCTCAGAAGTCAATCAAGGGGTCTCAGAGCCCTTGAAAAACCCAACTACTTTATATCCTGGCTAATAGACAAAGATTTTAAAGTGGACTGACTCCAAATTACAATGATCTTTATTTTGGCTTGCTATAGAGATGAGGCCCAATTTCCTAATGCTGTGTGGAATAAACACAGGCACCATTCTGCCGTGCTGGGCAAGAGTGAGAAAAGAAGAATGGCAGTTGCTAAGTAACAGTTATACAGTGCAGATGGTGGTTGTGTGTGTGTGTGTGTGTGTGTGTGTGTGTGTGTGTGTGTGTGTGTATGTGTGTGTTTATGCATGTGGATGTGTGTAATGCTCAGATCCCTGATGAGAAGACCAAGCGATCATTTATGTATTGAGAAGATTACTGTAGGGGCATGAGATCAGACAACCTTTGGCATCTCTTCCATCAAGGCTATGCTATCTGGCATGATGCACTGGGATGCAGTATAGTGAAGCTTGCTAATAGGAGCCATTTGTCTACATTTAATCTCTTATCTTGAGTGCAGTACTATTGATCACAGTGTAGAACATCTTTTCAAACATCATACAGGGAAACCCAATTGGAGAGTCACAAAATCACTTTGCTTAAAACCTACAGTGAAATCGATACTGCTGAATACCTAAACATCTACAGTGTTACGGTATACACTTGACCACAGGAGTGTACCCTGTAGGTCAGAGTTTCCAGTCTTATCTGCAAAAGGCCCATGCTGCTTTAGGCTTTCATTCCAAACTAATTGAAGTGTACCAGATTCCTCTTGTTTAATCAGTAGGACTGTTTGTGTATATTCCTACATTGATAGAATGAAATCCTGCAGATAGAACCTTTGCAGACCACCAGGCCCTGCTGCAGATGCCTGAGGTTTGCAATTAGATTTCTTTACAAGACTTCGGCTTCATGACGCCATTACATAATTTACTTTATCCCACAGTTTTAGTGTGACATCAGAAGCCTGCAGATACTAAAGCAAGTCAAAATCCATTGATCAGTTCTTGCGGATGTACATTTGATACTGAAACCTTGAAGCCCTGGCCAAAAAATATATCATACAGAGCAGCTGCTGTTGCTGGTGTAACTGCATAACAAAAACTTTTGAAGCCGTCTTCGAAAAACTGCAGAATTGCCTTTGCCAGTGGAAATGTCTTTTACTCTTCTCCAGAGTTTGAAGGCTGTCCGAAACACATCAAAGGAACCAGCCTCTCTCATAAATGGATTGAATGACAGCCATGGCAAACTGCAGCATCAGAATGAAATAAAATGCAAGCCTGTAAGTTTCCAATGTGGTTTTGTGTGATTTGGTTGTGTTTTTGGAAGATGAAGATACGCACACGAAAGCAGAGAAGTACAGACATCTCTTGCTGACTAGGTGGCTCTATGTAACCACATTAAAAGTCATGATATATTGATCCACCATGTACATCAGCTTAGATTTGATGTCACTGATGAAACCTGACAGCAATTAAGAAAACAGTAGAAAAATTGACTCATGCATTCTCACATTCATTTAATTACTTATATATTGGAAAACAGATGCTTTCTTATGAAAACTGTTTCTTACAGCAGGTCCAAAAGGAGCAAAGCTGCTGGAATACAGCACATAGAAAAGCTGCTCTTAAAACACTACTGCACTACTACACAACACATATGGAGGCATTTCTTATGTTTTCCTCAGCTTCCACTACAATAGTAGCAACCTGTGCATTTTACACACACACTCTCTCACACACACACACACACACACACACACAAACGGACACAAATGAACAGAAAAAAAGGTAAATTTGGTCTCTTATTTTTTCCCATGGCTGCACATACGTAAGCAACCCATATTTTCTTCTCATTTTGCTTTCAAAGAGCCAGAATGTCTTATATTGTCTTGAGGAACAGTTTATCAGTCAAGCATAAGAAAACATATCTAACCTAAGGCATAAATCATAAGATCTAGCCAGTGATTAGTACACTGGTAATACTGAATGCTGCATGGGACGGAAATCTCTGTCTGTCTGTCTATCTATCTACATGTTTTTTAAACAAAGATTGAGAAAAAATCCTGTTATTTTGTCAAGAATCAGTGCAAACATGCCCTATTTAAGCTGCTTCCATAATTGTGATAAGTAGTGTCTGCCATCTCATAACCTTCGCATCTGCAGCAACCATCTCTTCATGAAACAGTTAAGAAGGCGGTACTAATAGAGCACCATGTAACTACATGTTAAACTACATCACTTCCAGTAACTGACCTCAACCAATAAAATGAATGGTTAATGGTAACAACTGCTTGTGTTTATTTATATTTCTTTCTCTTGTTGATTACACAGAGCAGATGAGCTACTGATACATACAATGACATTATTACAGAACCACCAGCGATCTTTGAATAGATCAAGAAATGATCCATTTTCCTGTCAAGTGTCAGCATGAAACAGCAAAACTACAACTGTTTCTGATCATCAGAACAGCTCCAATTTCTCTATATGTTGAAATTACAAAGTTCCCTTAAAGTAGGCGGGTCAGTATTAATCTGAAGTTACTCCCTTCAGAGATACTGGGAGCACCGGCCTGCTGGTACTTTGATAGAGAAAAACAGATGTACCAGATTAGTGCAGGAAAAGGAGCCAGGTCATCACTGAGTTGGTCATTAATATTTACACCTCACAGAGCTTGTGTTTGACTAATGAGGAGCTCTGTGGCCAGAGGAGCAATTACAGAACACTACACGAGAGAAAAGGAGAGTCCTGGCGCGCCGCATTTGTGTATGACAGGGCATCCAGGGGTCCTGACATCTGCTCGTGATGGGTGATGGTGCTTCTGGATATGGCTTTCGTCTGGTTTCAGCATGAGTGGCTGTTGAGAGACCACAAAGGGGCACATTGCTTTGAAGGGCTGGTGCAGTCTTGCACACATTTGGGGTTTATCTACTTTAAAGCCTGTGTTATAGTCTTCTGAGCACTTCAGAGTGATACTCTTGTACTACAGTGGTAAATTGCTCCCTGGATTTAATCTGCCAGGACTTCAGATTAAGTCAAAATAAGGAAAAAGAAAACCTCTGGTATAAAGCTACATTCTGCCAGCTCCCCTGTTGAAATATTGTATATGAACCTAGTATAGTGTGGATGCTGTTCATCATCTGACTACCCCATTGGTTAGACTGCCACTCACATTCAAGGTGATGTAGCTAGGAATTCCAAAAGGCCTAGAGTGATGTCTTCCCTCATGAAACTGGCCCCACCCATTGGTTCTGAGACAGTAAGAATTCCATCCAGCACCTGAAGGTCTACCCAATGAGATAGCTGACTTGGCTGTATCTATCTATAAACACTGTGGAGAAAGAAATCTGACTATCTGAATATTTCATTTTGTCGTTTTAAACCTGACCCCATTATTTGCAACTAAACCATAACAAAGAATTAAGAGGGGCAGCCTACTTCAGTGCCGATTTCAGGTACAAATGAAGGCCTATGAGATCCTAAGGGTCCATCTTTGCACTCTAGTGTCAATGAACAGTTTGTTTTGGGAGATAACATACAAGGCTTTATAAAGTTAAA
Organism: Brachypetersius gabonensis; assembly: GCA_037577145.1. Classification (NCBI taxonomy): domain Eukaryota; kingdom Metazoa; phylum Chordata; class Actinopteri; order Characiformes; family Alestidae; genus Brachypetersius; species Brachypetersius gabonensis. The sequence continues at coordinate 7,930 of JBBJLR010023521.1, forward strand.
ATGTTTAGCACAATTCCAAAGTAATAGACTGTATAAAGCAGTTGTGTAGTGAAGAACATTGCTTAGGAGTATGTATTAAAAGTATTACTTTTTATTAGGGATATTTAAAATGTGATATTTATCTTACCCACTGAGCTACCTGCCCCTTGAATTGAACAGCCTAGATAGCATCTACACAATAAAAGGTATGAAATGGCTTAATCATTTATTAGGCAATTATGACGCCTGGAAAAGGTCACAATAGACCTGTAATATATTAAAATGTGATGTTAATCTCAAATTTGCAGGCTCATTAGGATTACACCTGACCTCTTTTTCATTATGCATGTTGGCTTTGTTTTCAGCAAAACAAGCTTCAGCCTTTAATTACCAACATTCATCCACATCTATCCCCATTAAAGACCAAACCAGGTAATAATTCATGGATGCCTGTGTCAGCAACTCTGGGATGTCCTCGTTATGTCATCTATGTGGTTACAGTGTGCGAGCTTCATACGATGCAAGTTATTAAATTCAGCTTTTCCTCATATCTCACGATCTCATTTGATGACATTAAAGTGGTTTGCTATGCTTCTACAGAGAGTCAAAGAATGAGTGGTATAGTTTCTGATTCATGTCAGAGAGTTGCTGTTATTGCAAAATGTGTAGAATGAACATGTAGGTTAGGGTTTTTTGCCATTTGATGGATTTGAAGTGTGTAAGTGTGCGTTTCACTTCAGCCTGCTGTCCCCATATACAGCCTGATACACCTTGCACTCCACAGCCTTCTTTAAGATGCAGTCTCTCAAAGTTACACTGATTCATCCATATTTCAGAGTTCTAAAAGTCTGAAATGTCAGGGCCATTTCCACTCAGAGGATTTACTGGACTTCAGCATGACTGGCAGAATGCAAAGCGTGCACTGTTTTGATTTTAATACAGAATTATTTAACCTCACAGCTGGTCTGGCTGCATTGCCCAAAGAAGTCTTTTGTCTGTATTGAAGCAGGAAGAAAAGTGTTGGAACCTTTCGCCTTCCAGTGAGAAACCCCTCATTTTTTTTTCTTATCCATCTTATTGGGCAGCTGGTGGCCTAGTGGTCAGGGCGTTCACCCTGCGATCAGAAAGTTGTGGGTTTGATTCCCAAGGCTGTGAAGCACCTCTGAGGTACCCTGAGCAAGGTACTGTCCCCACACACCTCCCTGGGTACCGTGTTCCTGGCTGCATGCTGCTTCACTTGGTGAATGAGTTAAATACAGAGCAAGAATTTCATGCTGTAGTGTGTTCACAAATGGTGACTTTCACTTTATCAATTTTTAAATTGGTTTGCCATGAAATGTTGCACTAAACTGGGAGAAAATGGGAGTACAAAGCCAATTATCAATTTATATTATCAGGTTATACCAACTTTGAAGTACAAAGTAGCCTCTAGTTGGCTTACCATTAGCAAATTAGGCTCAAGTTAGTGAAGTAGCCTACAACTCACTCACTCACTCACTCACTCACTCACTCACTCATACGTCGCAGTAGTATCATTGTTCTTAAAGACAGAGTTGTTCAGGATGATGCTGAAGAAAACTAAATGCTTAGTTTAAGATGCTTAGCAAATGGACACAGAGACTTTTTTTTTGTTTGTTTTGTTGCTTTTCACTCCAGCACATTGGATCTGAATGGAAACTATGAGTAGAGTCTAAAACACCGTAGCTTTAGCAGAAGCAGGTTTAGAATATCAGCTTTAATTCAATATTCTAAACTACAGTTATTAAAATTCAAAACATTGCTCGAGACAATGCTCAGTGACCTCACTCCATGATGCTAGAGTCTCATGAGAACGGTGCGAAGTGCAGCGAACAGGAATGCCTATGAGGGAGTAAAAAGCACTATGCAGCATGTTATATTCACTAAGGAAACATTTGACAGTGCTGTGCAACATTTTTCCCTTGAATGGAGCACGTTCTTGCAATTCTGTGCAAGGACTCCTATCAGACTCTCAGGCATGTCAGCTCCAGTTTGATGGGGATGTCAGGGATGTCACGGGCAAAAGGTGACACACTCGAGATCTAAAGCTGGAGACTTCTGATGCACACACATCTCACACTGTTTTCATACATGTCTTTGCTGGTTAGACTTTGTCAGTCCAGTGTGCTGGTGCATGGAGGTGCAAAATGAAATGAAATTAGGTTATTAGGGATTTGCAAATATGAATTTTATTCAGGCAGACAAACAATGGAAATATTACAATAAGAAATACAATAAGATGGAAATAATGTTAGAGTTAAGACTTCATAGTAAGGCTGGTAATAAGGATTCTCTGGAGTCATGCCATAGACAAACTATGTGTGGCTCCCTAAAGAGCTTCTCTAAAGTTCTGTGATTATCTAAAGAACCATCTGGTAAAGGAGATTTATGAGAGTAACTTTTAACGAACTTTATGTAACGGCCACTCTTTGAACTGTAGTCATTTTTCCTAGAACCATACAACTAAATCAAGAACCCTTCAGGAACCCGTTTTTAATATTGCACTGCTGTGTTGTGAAGCTGATTCTCATTATTTTAATATTAAAAAGATATTATGTGAAAGACGATCTATGCATGTGTAACTGCTCTCACTTTCCATTTGAACAGATGTCTATGGGTGAGGTGATACTTGCTTTTAACTGCGCATGACCAAGGCAGCTGCTCCAAGTATGTTGCATTCATTTGAAGCACAGGTTTTGCAGTTCCTCTGAAATGAACATGACACATCTTCAAGGTGCAATATCAACAAAATCCAAGAGGCCGTGTAACACAGCGTGACACGTTGTCAGAATCAGAGCGAACAAACCGTAACAACTGCCACTTCTGGCGTCGGTTTGACACCAGAACAGTAATATGGCAATATGGTCTCCTCATCTGTCATGTTCATTGTTGACCTTGACCTCACAGCAGGAAGGTGCTCTGCCCCCTAGTGGATACAGCTTTACTCTTCCAGATTACTAAAGGGATGAAGGTACTCTGTTTACACACATATGTGTCGGCTAACACCAAGTAAAGTGGGCCGTTATAATCAATCGCAAGAACACATCACATAGAATTTTACATTGTTCACACTTTCTCTGCATTTAACCCAGCCCCCACTCCCTGAATCTCGGCCGTGACGCAGACCTATAACATTCCAAGTTTCTGAATTTGAAAACTTTAGCCCAGCCCATTTATATTAAAGTTATAAGCAGTGGTTCCAGGCCAGAACAGAGATCAATTACATACCACTGTTATTTCACCCACATGCATGTGTTTATCTGGTCCATATCATTTGTTCTTACTTGTGTTGCCTACCTATGTAAGTTCTAACTACGATTCTTGATTGTGTATGTATTAAGTGCTTTTAAAGTACATTTTAAACTTTTATTGTATCTTCAATTCTATGTAAAAGTGTCTTTGAGTATCTTTAAAAGCGCTCTGTAAATAAAAAGTATTATTATTATTATTATTATTATTATAATTATTATTATTATTATTATTATTATTATTATTATTATTATTATTATTATTATTATTATATTATGCTTAAAAGTGATTCTAAATGAGGAAAACCAAAATAAAAGACACATGTGGGACATAGAAATTTAACCACTGACATGCAAATGAATCAGTTCTCTATAGAAATTCACTCTCAAGCTCATCACATGCTGATTAGATAAAAGAAAGGAAATTAAGGGATGTAATCTGCCGTCGGGTATTTTATTATAATGAAACTAGAATTAGCACATTCACATTTAAACATTTCGCTTTGACCAACAGCAAGACTGCATCGGATTCTACACAGAGAGAAGATGACACTGACCACAAAGGTCTTGTAAATGTGTTTTTTTACACACTCCTGCCTGCTCTTTCACACTTTCAAGAAATACAACAATGAAATACTTCACAAACATAGTACCAAACAGGTTTTAGGCACCTCGTTTTATATAAAAACTGGGTGTTAAGCATGCATTTGCTCAGAAAAGGAAAATTTGATTAAATTAAATAACATGCAATTAGCCTAAATCATTTCCAGTGCCTTTTTTTGTACAAGTGCAGTATTAATTATAGTAACCATCTTATACCTTGATTGGCTAATCAAAGTTTCATTAAGTGCACTTCATCACGAAATTTGCTGGTGATGGAAATGTGTTCTTCGGCCCACTTCTCAATATTTAAGTGTAAGATAGGTGTAACTCTCTAAATAATAAGTGTGAGATGAGTCTGCTGGCCGTAACCCAAGCCACACAGAAGTATAGCATTTCCATTTCCATTTTCCCAAAAGGCAGACCACCTCCCAGTGTGTCACACTAAATTCCGCCACCGCTGTTAATGGCTGGCTCACGCGGCCCCCACAGCTGAAGCGCACTCACACTGAGCCGAGTGTTAATGCACCTGGGAGAGCAGGCAGCGTGCGGCGGAGAGATTGCCATATTTACACTGATTGTACAAAAACATGAAAGAGCAGGGAGGAGTGGATAAACAAACTGCAGTACGAGACCTGTGTGCTCCGCCGTATTGTCTGCGATGCAAATGTATAAATCAGGCACAATTATGTTGTTGTTTAAAATGAAATGTTTATAAATTCCAGTTTTCTAGCCATGGGAGACCTGGGTGGCAGACCACATCTCATTATTGTTTGTCCCTTATCTAATAATTGTTATTTTTCATTCTCTTGCTTGAGTGCTTAAAATGCGTGTGTATGTATTTTCACTGTCACATTAAAACTTTACTCAACCATTTAAATCGCTGAATAGAATTGAATAATAGAGAGATCCCTATGTACATAAGCACACATACACACAATGATATATTTATACACACACACACACACACACACACACACACACACAGGGCTTGTGATCAGTTAATTTACTTAATAAAGGGCCAGAAACAGTTGTTTTAAGAGGTGTGTAAGGGAAATACCATCCAACAGGTGGCAGCATCACCTGAAATGCACAATGCAAACGTTCTGTTGAAGAAGATGGTGGCCGGAGGGAACTCTCAAGGTGGGTGAACATTATAACTTCCCCAACAACACACACACACACACACACACACACACACACACACACACACACACACACACACACACACACACACAC
>JBBJLR010023532.1:1591-13013 GCA_037577145.1 Brachypetersius gabonensis
CATGCCTGCACACCTTAAGATAAGAAAAGACCAACCTTTATTAGGAAGTGAGCTTTGTCACACAGAAAGTGGACAGTACAAAGTTAAGAGCAGTGAAAATTAAGAAAAGATCAATAGAACAGAATCAAATACTATTTCCGCTGGTGCCGCTAGTGCCCGGGCAAAGGCTTTAGCTTCACTAGAACATCACTGCTGAGGTTAGACAGCATTAAATATTAGATTATTTCAGTTAAAGCCTGAATATATTATCATTATATTCCGTTATTTTAACACCAATGAGCAGAATGATCAGAACACCTCTGAAATGAAGCGTGATTATTAAACCAGATATTAATGATATTACAATGGTATTAAATTATTTTACAATAAATTCATAACCACGAAATAACCCTAATTTAAATATTCATTCAAAAGTCATTTCATTCTTAAAATCTCACATTTTAATATAGACTTCAAAAAGGAAACTTCAAAAAGTTACAATCAATTCAGTGGAGTGGGATTTTATTGTTCAGTGTATTTTAGAAAACTCATGTAATTCCAGTTTCACCTTATTTATGCTCCAAATAAGCTAAACATAATGTGAATGTTTGTTTAAACCTGAAACAAATTCAAACAGAAATAAGCACACATTAATATATGTAACTGTTATTTTAAAAGTTATTTTGGGCCAACCATCAAGCATTATTCTCAAATAAATATAATTATGATTATGTCAATATAAATGTAGTACATGATAAATTACTATTAATGATTCAAAATCATCCTTAAAAATCCAGAAACATGCTGCACGAATACTGAGCTTTTATTTTGAGATGCTGTGGAGAAGGATCAGCGGCGTGGCAAAAACTGCATACATATAATAATAATAATAATAATAATAATAATAATAATTATTATTATAATTATTATTATTATAACAGCCAGAAGTGAAGTTTGATTCGCCCTTGTGTTTCTTATCGTGTTAGCAGTTAGGCTAAATGCTAAAAACAGGATTTACAGTCGATTTAGTGACTTAGTTTTATTTATAAATAAAACAATACTTAAATGCTTAGATAAGACGTTTAAACAGGCTTAAAGGGTTTTCCTTGTTACGAGAAACTGGGGCGCTTTTTGGGGTAAATTAACACTCAAAATAAATGATTAACCGAAAATCCTTCTATAAAAGCGGATCCGACAGTGATATAACGTCTCTATTTCTTTACAGCTGCGAGACTTCAACTCAATTACATTCTGAAAGGATTTACACAATCTAGTTTCATTTATAAATCTAAAATGTACTTAAATACTTGGCTAACTGTATAAGTTTATGGCTGAGTGGGCAAACTGGGGATGCTGTGAGTCTCAGAGTTTCTTCCCTGGTCTGTTTGAATACTGTATCTATACTCCTATTCTTTAACAGCCTCTGGGTAAAGAATCCCCTTAGAGGCGTTTCCTAGAACCGCAATAGGTTTACCAAAGCACAGATTGCAAGACAAAGGAAACAGCAATAAAACGCAAACAGCAGATTAAAGAGCAAGCAGTAGTACACTAAGGTTTCAGGAGTGCAAAATAAATACACAGAAATATGGATGTTTCGTGATTTAAACATAGCTTTACAGGTTTAACGAACATGTGGACAACTTCAGCAGGAATGGACATCGCTCTGGAAAAAGTAAATGCCAGAACCTAAATGAACCATGAAATAACAGTGTAGTGTGTGCAGTACAGATAAAACAGTGCAAACATGGAAACGGTGTACAAGGAGGGCGTTGTGCTTTTAAAAGTACTCTGTATACACTGGCAATGCCCGGAGTACACTTTAACTGCAGCTGTTCCTATACACAGCTGACATTCTTAATCATATCAACTCTTTCCTGCGCTTTCTTTCGGCTGAAACAGGAGCATTATAATGTGCCAAGTTCTCCGAAGCCACTGTATCGACTTCAGTGGAACTCCACACTGGAGCAGAGCCACGTCGCTCCAAGAGGGCTTCAGCATCGTTTACCCCGACAGTTTTTCTTATAATGAAAATTAGTCAACTATTCCATCCACCGATCCATTTGCCCTTTCACACCCCTGAAAACGACCCAGCCTTCACAGTGAATTATCATCAGTTCCCATCAGTTTCCTTAAGGTTAGCCAACAACTTTAGCAAAGGCTTCCCCAAGTCTAGCTGAACGCGCCCCAAAAGACCTACCACACACAATATTCTGCAGATTGGAGTGAAATCTTTATTAACAGTTTATTTAAAAATGCAGTTAAATTCAATTCAAATAATTATTTAGTATACAGAATAACCTTAAATACTGAAAATGCAAAATAAAAGATTTTCTATTGGAAGAACTCTGATGTTCTGGTCACAAACGAAGTGCCACATGTCTGTTAAGAACAGTTCTGTCACGGTAACGAAGTACACAAGTGTCTACCATACACTTCCATCTGCACTGGTGGAGCTTTTATAACTGGGGTGCTGTAGATTACACCTTTAGAGTTATTTTGGGGAGAGCATCCATGTGACAGCAAGTGATCCAATACTGAAGGTCTTTGTTTCACTCAATTCTCAAAAGCTTATTTTACTTTGGTAGGTGTTTTCAATTTTCTGATCTGCAAGAAATCCTCATACAGACTTTATGTCAGCTTGTAAAATCATGATCATATTTTGCCTTGCTAACTCTTTCACATGCTTAAATAATGAAAGGGTTGTCTTATATTAAGTATAACTACAGAACAAAGCAGAAAGCAATAAAAACACAGTCCCAATAATATGTGCACAGGGATCACAACCATGCAAGAGAACATCCCAGCTTTCATTAACTAGTAAAATACAGGTCACTTTAATGGACAGTAAATGCAGGAACCAGTCGATGAAACGTAACAACTGGCAACTATTCCTGCAGGAATACAGCTCACACAAGAAATAGTTGAATTCCGTTAAATATTAATACGTGCCCCATCACAAACAAATTTCCAGTGTTTCCTCCTCTTTCTTTATGCATTTGTGTATTTTTAAAGTATACATGTGTCTGAAGTTCTTCCCGCACCCCGAGCAGAAGTACGGTTTCTCCCCACTGTGAATGCGCTGGTGCTCTCGGAGGTGAACGCTGCGCTTGAAGTTTTTCCCGCACTCTGGGCAGTGGAATGGCCTCTCTCCGGTGTGGATAGGTTGGTGCCTCTTGAGAGAATCTTTATTAATAAAGCACCTCCCGCACTCTGAGCAGGGAAATGGCTTCTCTCCTGTGTGAGTGCGCTGGTGGAGTTGGAGATTATAGGGTCGTTTAAAACTCTTGCCGCACTCGGAGCACCGGTGCGGCTTCTCTCCGGTGTGGATGCGCTGGTGCATTTGGAAGGAGCTCCGCTGATGAAAGCTCTTGCCGCACTCGGAGCACTGGTAGGGCTTCTCTCCGGTGTGGATCCGTTGGTGCCTTTTAAGGGAAGTTCCAGTACTGAAAGTCCACCAGCAGTCTGTGCAGTGGTACGGCCTCTCTGAGGTGTGAATGCGCCGGTGTGTCCTGAGATTACTCTTCTGAGTAAAACTCTTCCCACACTCGGGGCAGGGGTACGGCCTCTCTCCCGTGTGAGTGCGCTGATGCAGCTGGAGGGTACGTTTTTCTCTAAAACTCTTCCCACACTCCGGGCAGGGGTGTGGTTTCTCTCCTGTGTGGATCAGCCGGTGTTGCTGGAGAGTAGTTTTATCTCTAAAGCGCTTCCCGCACTCGGGGCAGGGGTGCGGCTTCTCTCCTGTGTGAGTGCGCAGGTGGTGCCGGAGAGTGTTTCTCTCTCGAAAGTTCTTGCCGCACTGCGAACAGTGGTACGGCTTCTCCCCGCTGTGAGTGCGCTGATGTAGGCGAAGACTTTGATATCGTTTGAAACTGTCCCCACACTCTGAGCAATAGAAAGGCTTCTCTCCAGTGTGAATGCGATGGTGGACTAGGAGAGTGCTCTGATAGCAAAAACTCTTTCCGCACTCGGAGCACTGGAAGGGCTTGTCTCCTGTGTGGACGCGCTGGTGTTGTCGGAGGGTGCTCAGCTGATAATAACCCTTGCCACACTCCAAGCACTGGAAGGGCTTTTCTCCAGTGTGGAGATGTTGGTGCCTTTTGAGAGAAGTCCTGTTACTGAAACTCCTCCCACAGTCTGAGCAGTGGTACGGCTTCTCTCCGGTGTGGATGCGTTGGTGGATTTGGAGAGTAATCATTTGACCAAAGCTCTTCCCACACTCTGCGCAGTGGTAGGGTCTCTCTCCGGTGTGGACGCGCCGGTGTTTCATCAGAGTGGCTCGTTCACTGAAGCTCCTCCCACAGTCTGGGCACTGGTGCGGTCTCTCTCCGGTGTGGACGCGCTGGTGTCGATGGAGAGTGTTCTGCAGGGTGAAACACTTCCCACACTCCTGGCACTGGAAAGGTTTCTCTGACGTGTGACTGCTCCGGTGTGTGTTGAGATTACACTTTTTATTAAAACTCTTCCCACAGTCCGGGCAGTGGAAGGGCTTCTCTCCCGTGTGAACCCGCTGGTGTACCACCAGGTTACTCTTCTTTTTAAAACTCTTTCCACACTCTGAGCAGTAGTGGATTTTCTTGCGCACTGTTTTATGCTGGTTTCCTTTGTCAGACATGGCAGGACGGAGAGTTCCGCTGGACGTTTGCTGAGTACATGTGGAATCCATTACCTCAAAATTAACCAGCGCTGCTCTTGCTGCCGTCTCCTATTGGGTTGGTGGAAATAAAGGTAAAAGTTGGACGTCCTCAGGAAGACGGGCTCTAGGAACAGAAGAAGGCTTCTCCCAGGTTGTCACTCATTTCTAGAGAAATAAAAGAACAAGTTAGTTCCATTATTTCAATTCGCTTTCATATTCAGGTCTGCCCACAAGAAAGCTATGAACAATTTGATAATAATAGCTGTGTGTTTCAGAGAGAATAGTAAATCTCAAAGTCTTCTTTGATGATGGGAAAGTTAATGCACATGAAGTCTTATTTAACAACATATAACTATACTGTTTCCAGAAGTACATGTGGAATCTGTTATTTCACATTTAACCTCACTTGAATTCTGCAGGAAGGTGGACAACAGCAACAGAAGACGAGAAAAAAACTAAATGAGAAATGCAATAAAGTTGTATTTTATTTACATGATCTCTATTTATTCAGATTTTAACCCAATTTTATTCCACTGTAAGCTCAGCAGAAAAACCCTAATGAGAAGAATAGTGTGCACATCTATAAAAAAATACAAATAATAAACACTAAGAAAATGTAGAATGTACAAATGGTACAATATAGTGGCTTGACTTATATTAAATGATATATACATTTCAATAAACACTATATACAATGTACATTATGCTACCAGTAGGTGTATAATCCAGCTGGCATGAACTTGAATAGAAGATGTTAATTTAAGTAAAGCATTTCAGCTTGAAGAGAAGATGTGGCCCTCTGCTAAATGACACACAGGTAAAGGCACCAATACATTAAATGTTTTACAGAAATGATCCAGATTTAACCAACAATATGCTTCCACGAAAAGCAATCAACATTCCAAAGTATCCCAAAAATGGTCATTTAAAACAAAACCTTGTTTAACAAAACATAAACTAAACATGCAACTAATCTGAACTCCTAAAAGGTCTTTGCTGAGCACCTTCTCCTGAGGTCAGTAAACCATAAAGGTCTCTTTAAACCCATCCTGAAGAGCCGCTCAGCTGTTACTGGGTTTTAAATATTACGCATTTTAAATCGTTTTTGCTGGAGTGACTTATACAGACTTTTCTCCTCCATTTTCTTCAGGTTGGAGATGATCTTCTAGCGTTAGGCTCCTCAGGAGAGGAAGATGAAGAACGCTTCCATGTTGGTGAACACATTCTTCAAGAAGACAAATTCCTCTCCAGCCGAGAACGGAAAGAGGAGCTGAAGAACTTCTTACTTTCCGCAGAGGAAATCCTGCGTTCTCCTTCCAAACACGAAGCTCCAGCGCGTCGTTATTAATATAATTCTCAATATAATTATCATGGTCGTCCTCTTCTTCTCCTCCTTCTTCTCCAGAGGGTCGTGGTGGGTGAGATGCCAGATGTTTATACCGCCACCTGTCGTCCGCCTCTGTAACCAGCAGCTCTTGGCTGGGCGGTAGATGATGGAAAATGGTGATGTAATTGATTCGAGAACCGCAACAAACAATTAATTGGAATTAACCATGGCATCCCAGAAACCAGAGGTTCTGACAGGATCTTGAAGATTCAGGATTCAATAACATTTATTGTCATGTGTATCCAGTAGAAATCCCATTTCTCTGTGCAGTGAAATGCTTTCTTTGCTGTCCACACAAACCCCGAGATCAGGTTTGAGAGGTTTTATATAGTGAAGACTTAAGTATAATGTGCAGATGTGGATAAAATGAAGGAAATGTGCAAAAGGGTGCAAAATTACAGGAGGAGGTGGGTCACGGTGTGAAGGCGGTGCGGAAGTCGGGAGGTGTGGGGGCTTTTTCACTGCAGGAAAACGGGATGGTGCCTATCAGAGTTATTAGTTAATAGGTGTTGAACAGCATTCATTGTTGTATTTATGGAAAGGTTTATTCAGTGCTTGTTGTTTGAATTAATTATATGTAATACTGTAATAACATTTATTACAGTGGCAGGTTGTGCCTGTGACATTTCAAAGTAAAGCTGTCACACAATAAAAAGCAGATTAATAATGGGACCTGGGGACCTGTGGACCTGGGGACCTGGGGACCTGTGGACCTGGGGACCTGGGGACCTGTGGACCTGGGGACCTGGGGACCTGGGGACCTGGGGACCTGTGGACCTGGGGACCTGTGGACCTGTGGACCTGGGGACCTGGGGACCAGTGGACCTGGGGACCTGGGGACCTGGGGACCTGGGGACCTGTGGACCTGTGGACCTGGGGACCTGGGGACCTGTGGACCTGGGAACCTGGGGACCTTGGGACCTTGGGACCTGTGGACCTGGGGACCTGTGGACCTGTGGACCTGGGGACCTGTCCTGAGGTCTTCGATGAGGGAAATGAAGGTGTGTTGACTGTGTTGCCCACAGGGTGGCTCTCTTTGTGTGCAGCAGCATAATGCGCAGTTGCAATAATGATCTTTTTACAGAAAAGCAAGATTTGGCAGAACACAATCAAACTAATATTAGTGTAAGATTAGGGGAAGCCATATTCTGGAAATATGTTCATTAAAATATTTAACATACTCCGCTGGCAAAGTGATTTTTCCAGATGTATAGATCATACGGAAATTTAGTGACATGAAAACGAAGCACCTTCCATGGCCATGAATTAATCCTGAGGAGAACGTCATGCTGAGTGAGAAGACGACTTCGGGAGAGTGACTAAAGACCAGCACAAATACCATATCTGGTGTCTTCTTTAAGAGTTTACAGAAGAAAGATGAAGGTGAATTTGGTCCTGGATGGGGAGCGGTCCAGTAAGGATTCATGGGGCCTCTTTGCCAAACGCTGAAGCACAGGTGTGTGCGGAAAGGCTTAGGGTTAGCCGTACCTGCTCATATCCAGCCTGGGATTTTCGGATACCAGTCCGTTCCTGCGGGAGGTCGGTGATAGATATTCTGCAGCTGTGTTGGATGCAGTAATCTCTCTGGTCTAAAACTGCATGCAGTTTCTTTACACAAGTCCAGCAGGGATTTCATGCCATCGCGGAATTTCCTAATGTTACAGTGATATGGGAGCAGTAGACTCCACCCACATAGCGATTAAAGCTCCATCCCAGAACGAATAGAATTACGAGAATAGGAAGGTTTCATTCCCAGCTTCTACTTCTGTAACAAGCACACAGCCTCCGTCTCAGAAACGTTTATTTTCTTTGCGCTTCTCTATTATTCCAGCAAGAAACGTTTACAATATCCACAGTTTCTGAACTTCTGACATTCTGCACACACTACGGGACTCTCTCAGTGTCACCATGAACCCTCACTGCACTAGACATGCTATTCATACTTAATATTACATTCATATTAAACTCTTTCAATGTATATAAACAGACGGTGTGGGATTCATCATTGCTGATAAATAAATCTCACTTTTTCTGTTCTTACGCACATTCTACACTTCAGTCCTACGATAGAATTTAGAATCATTTCTACTCTTGATGAATGAGCCCCCGGCCTTTCTGCTCTACCCTCACACCTAGTGACACTGTTGGCCAAAAAGGCCTTGCCCTAAATGCATTAGACCTCTTTTTCTTACTCTGACAGCTACCATCATTTATTTTAACTGGTAAAAATACAGCTCACTATAATGGATCAGTAAATGCAGGTGAACTGTAGGTGTGGCCTACGAACTGGGGACTCAGGCTCTGCAGGATAATCTCCATTATGAAGGAAAATTCATCAGGAACTGTCTTCTACAAATACCAAAACTGCTCTCTGAGAAACAAGCGGCATGTATTTCGCCATTTGGTTTCCCTGGAGCGTAAATGTGTTGGGGTTCTTGAAGAGTACTTGGATGTTCCACTTTCTTCCCACAGTGTGAATGTGATTGTGAGTTTGGAGATGATCCTGTTGACATGCTCTGATTGGCAAATGTTCCTCACAGGGATGTAATTCCAGATTCCATCATATTTTGACTTTAAAGTGTGACGATGTGGTGCCACTTCTTTTACACAAACATAAGGGAATTAAAGATCACAAAACTTATAGCAATAAAGGCACATTCATGTCAAGTAGATGCACTGCAGAACTTCAGAGACTAAGAGGCAAATAGCGGCATCCAAGTAGATGTTTAAGGAGATTTTGTAGCTGTGTTTGTGTGAAATCAGATAAATAGTGTCTATATGTCCTTATAGATGGACCCGCAACATAGAAACACAGGTATATCCTGGCTGCTGAGTGTTGATTGGCTGTTTGTGACCATTTTGTTGAGTGAGAGTCACTGAACTGTAGAAGATGTAGACACATGTAGCCAAGTACTAGCACACCAGATTTTAGCATTTTAGCTTAAGCAGTTCTTGAGATTTGCAGGGGCATGAAAACACAAACCTCTTATTCTGTATCAGCTGTATAAGCTTTAAGTGGTAGCAGGAACCTAGTAGGTAAAAAATGTGCCTGCGAACCCCATGACCACAACGTTGGAAGTGCACAGGGATGACAAACATCACACAGGAGCAAATCCCAGCCTTCATCAGACATAACTGGTAAAAATACAGGCCAGATCAATGATAGAGTGGAAACTAACAACTCAGTATTGGCATGAAAATCTCACGGGTAACAATAGGAGTCAGGAACTCTCTTATAATATTGACAATATCTGTACAATTAAAAAAAAATATCACAAACCCACGTCAGGGCATTCCTCTTCCCTCTTAATGCATTTATGGGTCTTTAAAGTACTCGAATGCCTGAAGCTCCTCCCACAGTCCGAGCAGTAATACGGTTTCTCTCCAGTGTGGATGCGCTGGTGGAATTGAAGACTACGTTGGTGAGTAAAGCTCCTCCCACAGTCCGAGCAGTGAAACGGTTTCTCTCCAGTGTGAATGCGCTGGTGGAGCTGGAGACTACTTTGGTGAGTAAAGCTCCTCCCACATTCTGAGCAGTGATACGGTTTCTCTCCAGTGTGAACACGTTGGTGTCGTTGCTGACTACTCTGGTGGGTAAAGCTCCTCCCACAGTCTGAGCAGTGGAATGGTTTCTCGGAGGTGTGGATGCGCTGGTGTACTTTCAGATTACACTTTTGACTAAAGCTCTTCCCACAGTCTGGACAGGGATATGGTTTCTCTGCTGTGTGAATGCACTGGTGCACTTTCAGATGATAGTTTTTACTAAAACTCTTGCCACACTCTGAGCAGAAAAATGGTTTCTCTCCGGTGTGACTCCGCTGGTGTTGTAAGAGTATATCGTGTCGACTGAAGCTCTTCCCACACTCTGAGCAGTGGAAAGGCTTCTCCCCGGTATGAACAAGCCGGTGTTGCTGGAGAACGTAGTTTCGACTGAAGCTCTTCCCACACTCTGAGCAGCTGAAAGGCCTCTCTCCTGTGTGGAGGCGCTGGTGTCGCTGTAGACCGGTCTTGTGCAAAAACCTCTTCCCACACTCTGAGCAGTGATACGGTGAGTCTGAGGCGTGGATGCGCTGGTGGGATTTGAGATTACTCTTCTGGTTAAAACTCTTCCCACAGTCTGAGCACTGATACGGTTTCTCATCTGTGTGAATCCACTGGTGTGCAACAAGATTACACTTTTTATTAAAACTCTTCCCACATACAGAGCAGTGGTGGACTTTCTTCTTAACTTCAGAGGCAGTCACGTGGACAGGGAACGTAAATGTGGAATCCATTACTTCATACTTAACCTTCCACCGGATCTGCTGTGTGCCGTCTCCCTCTTGTTGGCACCTCCAGGCAGGTGGACACTAGCATCAGAAGAAGACTCCCCAGGAGATCATTTCTTGAGAAAGGGGGAAAAAAGCCACAATAAAGGTGTTTTAAATTCTGCCATCTCGATTTTGCTTCTGTGACTTATAAACTGCTTTCGCCTCCATATTTTCAGGTTTGGAAATGATCATCCATCCACGTTCTAACATTAGCCTCCTCAGGACAGAAGAACACATTCTGCAAGAAGACAAACTCCTCTCCAACTATTCCTGGGAGGGAGAACGGAAACAGCTGAATAACTTCTTACTTTCAGAAGAGAAGATCCTGCGATCTCCTTCCAAACCTGAACCCCCTGCGTATCATCAGCTCCTGCTTCTCCTGGGAGTCACGACGGGTGAGCAACTAGATGTTTATACCGCCCCCTGTCGTCCAGGAGCTCGCGAGTCAGTACTGAATTCTGGTTTGGAAAAAGGAATCCTATTCCTCCTGCGCTGGCTTCTCTATTCACCAGGGAGATTTAGAATAGATCTTTTTTAGTTTGTTTTGTGTTGTTTTTTCATGTGGCTACTTCCCATGACATGGCTCTTCTTCACCGCTGCGGTCCTCCAGGATCTCTTGGATCTTCCTCCTGGTCTGAGATCAGAGTCGCGAGGTTCTCGACTGTAGACCCCAGACTTTGAAACGGCCCACCTTTTAAAATCAGGTCCCTTCCCTCCATTTACATTTCTAAGTATCCAGTAGACGCGTTTTGCGGTATAGTGGATAGTTTTTATCGTGTTTACTTTTGAATTCCTTTAGCACTGGGCAAACCTCTGTTGTTTTAAAATGTGCTGAACAAATAAATCGACTTGCTTCTTATCTGCTGTTTGGGCTATTGATAGTAGCTGACAGAAGTTTAAAGGAGATGAAAAGAGAAATTATTCGTGCAGCCGAATAATTAGAATTATTAATTCAATTTCAATTCAATTCAGTTTTATTTCTATAACGCTTTTATCAAAGGTCACTGTCACAAAGCAGCTTCACAGAATGAAATAAACTGTGTGTGTGTGTGTGTGTGTGTGTGTGTGTGTGTGTGTGTGTGTGTGTGTATGTGTGTGTGTGTGTGTGTGTGT
>JBBJLR010023541.1:0-13012 GCA_037577145.1 Brachypetersius gabonensis
ACACACACACACACACACACACACACACACACACACACACACACACACACACACACACACACACACACAGAGACACCAATGTACCTATGATAATATGGAAAGCAGTAGGAATAATATAGTAAATTAATATATTCATATATTTTAATACTATCTAATGCCTTATCACAACTACAGACCCAATCTGAACTGCTATGTAAAGAACCCTCTCTGTGGTTCCACTGTGTTTTAGTAGTAAAAGTAATATTACATTCTTTCTCTTGTCTTGTTGATAAAACTTTTTCACCATTTTGAAAAGACACAAAGGGTGTGTTTGTGCGGGAGACAGAGAGAGAGAGAGACAAAGAGAGTGTGAAAGAGAGAGTGAGAGGGTTAGGCTTTGGGTGTGTCTCACGGCTGTCTGTTGGAGGGGTGAGGTGGGAAAAAAGGGGAAGAGCGAAGGGAGGGAGAGAAACAAATAGTCAACTGCTTATCGGGCCCTGCCTTTAGGCATGCTGTGACAGAGAGTTTGTTTTTTCTCTCCACATTTCCCCCTCTCGCTCGTTCTCTCTCCCTCTCTCTACCTTATTTCGTCAGGGGAGTACACAAGGCCTTGCATTCTTTAAGGGAATAGTCCAGCAGTTATTTACCATTCTTAGAAAAGACAACCAAAACCCGTTCAGTGAATTCCATTGTCATGTTTTGAGTCACAATATACTGCAGATGCACCAGTTAGAAATAAGTTTCAAGAAAACTCTTATTAGAGAACTCTGACCTTTGCCAAGAGTTCTGCACTTGTAGAAGGCAAAGTCAAACCCCATCTATTAACACAGCTGGGGGGCTGCTAGGGGAAGACGAAGTGAATGTGACTTGCATGTTAACTAGGATTATCACGTTGCATGTGCCCCGGCAAATCAGTTCCCAAGACTCAAAGTCTGGGCAGGAGAAGGAACTACAGTTAATGAGCAAAAACAAGGCAGTCATCAGGCAAACCAGTCTTGCAGGAAACTCCCTTTATTGAGCAGCAAACACACATCATTACTCAGGTCAAGTCTGCTTTTGCAATCAAAATGTACAAACATGTTTCTCAGGCATTCACAGCACAGGGTGACTCAAGCTGAGCGATTACCGAGTGAAAGAGAAAAAGAACACAAAGACAGACAGCGATGCGGGGTGTGGCATGCGATTTTCCTTCTGTGTTGTCAAGGGTGGGGCCATAATGATGCCAAAACCAGACTACACCCTGCTGCCCTGCGGTCACATGCCAGTCACCAAAACTGGTACACTGTAACTTGCTGTCTAGTACTACAGAGATGAATCCTGAATTCATGCATAATGCCAACACCACAGTAGCTTACAGAAGAGGTTGTCTCCTTTAATGAGCATTGACAAGTGTGTGCTAGATTTAGACTTACAGCTGGTTTTGATTCACTGACAGTTTGTCGTAGCCGATGCAGGTCATGACGTCCCTAGGCTTTGAAGCAAAATGGCTATAGTTGTGTTGTTATTGTTATACTTTTTAAATAGAATTAATTTGATTTAAGATTTTAAATATGTGAAACTAAATCAATGGTTCCTGGTTGGTACAGGACTTGAATAGTCCTGTAGTTCTGCTTTAACACACCAACTGCCAATCAACCCAGTCTGGGTTGGGTTTCCCATCACAGTACAATGATGTTTCTTAAATGGCATGTGTTACACTGAACACTCTCTCTACTCATTAAGATGATCTTAACATTAAGAAGCTTACTGAGAAACTGGGCCCTGCTCACTGGCAGACCTTGTTTCGGTTTAAGTGGTTCCACTGGCAGGAAACCACTAAAATGTGATACTCTAGGCCTAGAATTGGGAATCTTGGGTCCAGACCATATTCTAAAACAAAGCCACTATATGTGCATCAGAGGAATTAACTGGGATATACACAAATGTGGGTTATACTAGACTATAATGTAATGCCTGGCTTGTTCATAATTACAAAGGGTCCTCAAGTTACAACAGACATCCGTTCCTACGACAGTGATTCGGGTTGTAGTATGCCGAGACCCTCACCACTCGAGGACCCCCTAAATAGGACAAAAATAGAATATGAGGAGTGCTCAGGAAGAGTGATGCTTTGCATGAATGACACAGCATAATCGTATGCTTTCAAATTTGCTGTATTCAAATACTATACAATTATGAAAATTTGTTCATGTCTAATGTACTTTTCTTTAGTCAATCCACTGAAAACCAAAATTCAAGATACATTTGTCGACAGATCAATGGGTGTGTGTCTCAACGGCTCCACATTCCAGTTAGCACATGTTCAGAAAACCAGGCGATTCTATTCCTGAACCAATACTCCCTCCCCTCTTTATGACACATTATCTATTTCAGTATTTACGCTATGAAAGACATGGACTTATTACCATAGTATAAACAAACCATATTATAAGCACGTCTCAGAATTATGCAAATAGTCTAAAAAAAAACACACTGGGTATGCCTTATGCTATAAGGAGGTATTTGACTCCTACATCTATGCTTTGTGTAGGTTCCCTGACATCAGCAAGCATCCAGTATACTAACTGAAACACAACAATAAATACACAAATAAATAATTAAATAAACAAACAAACAAAATAAACAAATAAAAATAAATAAATAAATAATAAATCAACAAATGTTGTGTCTTACATCCATGTAAAAATACTGTATCACATGTAAAAATGTTATCATGTTGTTTCTAGTGTTTTTGCAGACGTCACATGTAAAACACAGTACAGGAACACACCTAAAAATAATCTACACACTACACAAGAGGTTTTAGTTAGGAACTAGCTGGGCTTTTGAGCATTGTTCCAAGAAGCTGAACTGGGAGTGCAAAAATTCAGGCCTTTTTACCCCCATAAAACCTAGCCTGCTCTGGCCTTAAAGGAGCCAATGGCTTGGCAGGCAAGCGCTTAACTGTGTGCACACCACTGCCATCTGTTGTTTGATTTCTGCATGTTAATTCACTGCAGCTTAGAAATAAGTGAGGGGCAAAATCTACATAATCGGCCTTTACATTCAACACTCAACAGCAAACGCTGCGCTTACCACTTTTATTGACTATTATTATCTTTATTGCAAGCAAATCAAGACCATTGCCAAACATTAGTTCAGGCTTATGCTGTGCAAAACCCACATAAAGACCTACTAGCTTTAGTCGTTTTAACTCTCGGTGCACATTCACATGGACTCAGAGTGTTATCTACAAGTTTCTGCTTGAGTTGGTATTATGCGCTGCACTGAAGCCGCAGAGCGTGTTTATGGGTCTCACTGACCTCTGTGACACCCACATTGGCGCAGGGCTGCCTCACTTAACATTTTTGTGTCTTTCTTTCTGCCTCCCTTTCCAAAAAGAGAGCTATCAATCTCTCTCTCTCTCTCTCTCTCTCTCTCTCTCTCTCTCTCTCTCTCTCTCTCTCTCTCATCCACCCACTCTCTCTCTTTTCATTTCCACCATTCCCTCTCTCTCTCACCCCCCTCCTTACACACTCACTCAGATGTTCTCACTTTGTGTGTGTGTGTGTGTGTGTGTGTGAGTGTGTGTGTGTGTGTGTGTGTCTTTAACAGAACTGGCCAACACAAAACAACTCAGACTCTCCATAGCAACAGCAAGGAGTGAAACTTGAGCAGTGAGATAAGAGGGAGGGAAAAGGCAATGGGGGTGGGGGGGGCTAGGTGCTCAAGGACTAGCCATTCTGATTAAAGTGCTCTTTTTTTGGAAACACAGTTTGTAGTACAGTTGAAATGAAGGAGAACAATTTGTCGCTAAATTGGTAATAGTGTCCAAACATAATATACAGCCATAGAAACATAAGAGACCACTTTTCCCTTTTTTGCTGTTGTTTGTACAATCTGCAGCAGTATGTGTGTGTATAAAATGCACTTGTTGCTATTCTTTTATGCACTACTGCAGTGCGAGCTTTGTAAGTAAGAAAAAGTATGAAATCCCTGTGTTGTGAGTGCAGTACTGTTTGTATAGGAGCTTTTCTATGCGCTGTAATAACCTAGAAAACAATTATGCAGTCATTTAATATATCCTGTATGTATTCAAATGGATGTCATGGGCATTATATTGGTAGGTTTACTGTTGTCAAATCCTGATTTAATGTTGGCTAAACAGTGTGTCTGTTATCTCAGTAATTATAAAAGTGATGATAATGGAGCAAAAAGAGGCTGGAAAATTACTACAATTCAACAAATGATCACACAGTAAATGTGTTCAAGACTGTATGAATAGATCATTCTTAAATAATCAGCCAGTGTGTGTGATTCAAAGTTAAAAAGGCTCAAGCAGCTACTATGGAACTCCTATGGAATGGGATTAAAAAGAATGAAACAAACTGGTCAGTGTTTTCGTATCATGCACACTGATTGTCATAACCATGTTAGGGGTGCTGCAGTTTACATTCACTTTATTAACAGTGTTTCCCTCACTAAGGCCCTACCTGGGCAGCTCACCTTGTATATACTGATAGTCACCTCGGTACATTTTCAAAATCATTTATATTGCTATGAATACACAAAGGCATGTGTTATATAATGAGACGCAGTATTAGCTGCTTTGTTAAAAAGTTCATAACGAATTCACAAGATAATACACAGCTGTCTTATTGCAATACCTCATTTAGGAAATAAAAAATATGGAGAATGGTTTGGATGTCCATATATACCGTCCTAATACTCTCCTTGGGATTATGCGACAAATGCCCCATGAATCGAGTGGTTAGATGTTATGCTATAGCAAACAAAAATCATAAAAAAAAACTGCTCTGTACACTCTCTATTTAAATAACGTGTTTGTGTTCATTATGTGAAGCTGCACTTTCATTTTTAGCCCTTTGTTTTTCCTTTTAATTCTCTTTTGCCCGTTTTATGATTGCATGTAACACTGAACTGGTTTTTAATTTCAGTGTTCAACAATTAAGTGGACACTTTGAATAAATACTAACTAAAATATAACTACTGTGTAGAATGACATGAATGCATGTATTATATAATGTATCACTTGTAAATGCTGGCATTATCAAAAACCAAAAAGGTTTTAGAGAATATTTAATGAAATGATTACTGAAACAAGGATTTAGTCTTTTAAATGTTGTGCTATCATTAACACGACCAGGAGCAGGTACTAAGAAGGTAAAACATGTCAGGTTTAGTTTCAGGTTGACTTTAAAGGAAAATTCAATGTAAAAATGACAGCTCATGGCATTCATTACATGTTTAAGCATGATCTTTTCATACAGCCTTGTACTGTTTGATTAATGCCCTTTTATGTTAGAAGTTATTAACAGACCAGCCTCTTCTTGCTCAGTTATCAATGCTTTTGCAATTATTGAGACACTTAAACTAATATATTTCTAGCAGGTTTCCTCTTTTATAGGTACAAGTATTACATTGAACAGCTTTGCCTTCGTTTTTAAGAACTGCTGAGAATAATTTTAAAAGAAATGACAAAACATCAAAATGAAAGAAATGATGCAGTGTTTACAGAATAATTCAAACAACATCATTCTCTTGTTCACTCTTCAACAAAATGGCATTCATTACCTTTGACATACTTATTATTGTATTTTGCCATCCAACTGGTCACATTACCAGAGGAGAGTGTCGATTACAGCAGTGTTTTTTATACTTTTCTTCATTAAATAAGTTTTGATTCAGGTGATCTATTCAGTACTTCATTAAGCAGAATCAGGTGCTTGTGTAGGAATTTAAGAGACTCTGGCATGGAATGGTTGTCATCCTCATAGAGATGCTAATTTAAATAAACTGCAGTGGTCTCTTATTTTTTTCTAGAGCCGTGGATGAGAATATGAAGTGACATACAATAAGAAAGCCTCTATTTAAATAAACAATATATTCAACAATATGTAAACATTACTATTAGTATTAATATGACTAGACTCTGTATAGACATAGAACATAAGACATCATGTTAATAAAGTTACTTAAAGTGTAGGTGGGACACTTTAAGTGTTGGTGGGAACGCTTGTTAGGCCACATTTGGATCCCCTAACTCCAGCATCAGGCAGAGCACGCCTGTTTTGTGTAAAAGGTTACGTGAGGTGGATTTTAGGGGTGATAAATACTTCAGACATCTGCTTCCTATCACCAGCACTGTGAACAGTTTCAGCAAGGTTTCTTTAGAATAGTGCATTTCACATTAAATTAATCGAAATGATTATGATAACAATTAGGGCTGCAACTATCGAATATTTTTGGAATCGAGTAATCTGTCGATTTTTTCATCGATTAATCGAGTAATCAGATAAAATCATACTTTTGTGTTTTTAAACAACTATATCAATAGTGGGTTATGCAACATGAAAGGCCTTAAAATGAGCAGTTGTCTGTTATTCCTCACAAAAAAAGGTTTTTATTCAAACTCAACACTTTTATTAGATCAAAACTTAAAGCCTTTGGCTTATTAGCTCCAGAACGAAGCCCATTTAATCAACCTTTCTGGGAAACATTTAGGATGTACATTGTATCCTTATTAACAGTAAACAAAACAAAAATGTCCTGTTATTTATTTATTTTGTCATTTTCTCTGTCTGTATGCACTTTAAGATTTGTTCGTAAAACATAAAATCATATTTAAATATTTTATTATTATTATTATTATTATTATTATTATTATTATTATTATTAGTAGTAGTAGTATTGTGCTCCTGAGTTTAAATGTTGCTGATCAATTTGAATTAATTATTATTTATTGATTATCTTTTTTTTTAGCATTAAATGGTCAAAACTTGTTTACAGTTTAAATACGGATTTAAATTTTATTACAATTTTTAGGCAAATTGATGCACTTTAAGACTTTTCTGCTAAAGACTAAAAAACAATATTGCCGCCCTATTTTTTTCTTGCTGGCACTACATGAATGAGGACGTCGAGCCGGTCTCGAGGTGCTTTTTGCGGCTCTCTTCGTTTTTCACAGCCAGTGTGCGCCACTAACTTACAATAACAGAACATTGATCGTTTTTTTTACTTTAAAAATGTATTTTCATATCTGACCGGGAGAGCGGGCGGGAGCGGGTGGGAATCGTCAGAAATTCCGCGGGAGCGGGATTAAAAAAATTGTTTTTTGTAATCGAATCATTCGAGTTACTCAAACAATCGTTTCAGCCCTAATAACGAGTTAATGTTTTCATTTCACAGCAAGAAACAGTATTTGACTAAGAACCCAAAGTAGACCAGACTTAAACAGACAGTGCGTCATCGAAAGAGTGACCTAGTCAGAGAGAGAAAACAGCTTGTGAGTATGAGAGTAAGAGTGTGTGTTATGTGTGTAACCGTGTGCTGGGGCACATGATGTGATATTTATCATACACCTGTAGGGTATTCCTGTCTTTCATCGCACCTGTTCCCTCTGTCTCTCTCTCGCTCCCTCATAAACACATCATGACACACGTCTCCATGACAGCATTTTGTCACACCCAACATTGCGCAAGGTTTCTGCTTTGACATCTCTATAGTTATTTGTTCAACAATAGGAGTGATTTTACTCCTTTTTTTTTAGAATAGCACAAACTATAAACTCTGAGTCATTATCTTATTAACTACTTCTCAACCCTTCAGTTAGGGGTGTTGTATGGTAAACTATATATATGTATAGATGTATATAGCACACAGAATTTCTAGTTGTTAAACAATTCCACTGCTTTAGGACCTGAAAGTGACTCACTCCATTTTCCTTTTTGCCACCTTTTTTTTTTTCATTTATTTGGTTTTACCTACGTAACCCACAGTGCCAGCTCCAAGGTAGCTGTGCCTGTTTTCTTTTTCATTGTCACTAAATCATGCTCTGTCAAACCTGTAAGATTTACAGTTCCTGGGACCCGGAGAAATATGCATGCAGCTTAAGCTTAAGCCATGCACTGCTTCTGACATTTTATTTTTTTTACAGAAATCCAATTAGGTTAATCTGTTTAAAAATCCTTCAAATGTAAAAAAAGGAAGAAGACAACAAGAACTAAACGAAGAGAAAAGAACTAAACTTCTGTCCAGCAAAAGCACCACTGATCTACACAGCTCACATTTCAACATGACCAAAAGAGGTGGATCAGGGCGGCCATTACTTCTGACTCAGGTTGGACTTAAAGCCCAGACTACTCAACACAAAGGGGAGGTTTTACTGAAAAACTTTCCCACAGAGAGAGAGAGAGAGGGAGAGGGAGAGAGAGAGAAAGAGAAAGAGTGTGAGAGAAAGAGAGAAAGAGAGGGGGGTGTGAGAGAAAGAGACGGAGAGAGAGACACAGAGAGAGAGAGAGACAGATAAAGAAAGAGAGAGAGACAGAAAGAGATGGAGTGAGAAATAGAGAGAGAGAGACAGAGAGACAGAGAGAGAGATAGAGAGGGATAGAAAGACAGAGAGAGAGAGAGAGAGAGAGAGAGGGAGAGAGAGTGTGAGAGAAAGAGAGAAAGAGAGTGGGGGTGGGGGTGTGAGAGAAAGAGACGGAGAGAGAGAGAGTGAGAAATAGAGAGAGAGAGAGACAGAGAGAGACAGAGAGATAGAGATAGAGAGAAAGACAGAGAGAGAGAGGGGAGGGATAGAGAGGGAGAGAGGGAGAGAGAGACAGAGAGAGGGGGATAGAGAGGGAGAGAGAGAGAGAGATACTCAGTCATGCAAGAGGTCCTGGTTACTTGAGCCCAGATGGAGGCCAGTGAGAGAGAACAGAGTAAGAGAGAGGGCAGTGAGGTCACAGCTCTAGAGTTACCAGCACACATCAGTGCCCAAGTCTTCAACAGGGTATCAGACCTACACTACACCACTGTATTTCATCACCGCACGGCTTACATGACAACACTGGCCGGTTTGTTAGAAAGAATGCAAACAGAGATGCACAGAAATGGACTATGGACCGAATAACTATACAGTAATTAATTATGAGTAAGATTTTGATGATTATTAACATATTTGTTATTATTTTCCATTTAACAACAAATAAACTGCACAATCACCAATAGACAAAACCCTCATAATGTATAAGTATTTTAAGTTAGGAATATTTCTGCTGGTCCATTCATCATGAAATGTACACACAACCTAGACAGCAGCTGGTGTTTTCAATTTATATCAAACACCAAACTGCTCCCAAGTGCTGCAACTGTAAAAGTGTTGGTCTTTAGGGAAGAAAAAAACAACAAAAATGGGGATAGGAAGGTGTGTCTCAGGAAATGTATGGATTATTCATAATTATAATAACATATACAGCCATGGAACAAAACAAAGAGACCAATTTTCCTTTTTTCTGTTTACTGTTTGTACAATCTGCAGCAGTGTGTGTGTGTAAAATGCACAGGTTGCTATTCGTTTATGAACTTTTGCAGTGTTGTAAGTGCTGTAGTGTTTGTACAGCAGCTTTCTATGTGCTGTTTTCCAGCAGCTTCACAACTGAGTTTCTGATGGAATGAAACAAAGCTCACACATACACACATTCTGCTCTTAACATGACTATTTTAATAGTTGTAATGTAAAAGTACGTGATGTAGAATATTGTGCAGTTTAACATTTCCAAGGTATGATACATTATTTAAGTGTATTATTTTTACATTTTCTCCAAACATTCTATTGTTTTGAATCAAGTGTGGTCAGTAGTGTATAAAACAATAGTGACATGCACATTTTACACAGACACACTCCCACAAATCCCACAAAAGCAATAACCAGAAAAAAAACAATGATGCGGTCTCTTTTTTTTGATGGCTGTATGTAACATTTGACTGTTTTCCATAGATTTATGAACTGAAATATTGGGGCTGACACTTTATAAGGCATACTGAAGAGCGGCAGTCCTTTCAAAATGAAGTCTCAAGGTGTATTGCGCAACACTAGACATGTTTTTTCACATGCGTTCACACACCTGCACACTCACCCACCCCCATACACACCCACACTCATCCTTATAAGTCATCATTTGATCGTTCCAAGAGAACACACAGTACCTCAGGTGTTTGGGTGTATGTACGCCTGGAGCTCAGCGCGCCACGCCCAGGCTTTCAGGGTCACAAACTTGGAATCTTTAATCATATGCTGTGCCCGTTTGTTTTTAAGTAAGTAATGTACAATGATAATCATAACCTACTGTAGGACAGAGCGCAACATGTTTTTTTTTTTTACGCTGAACAATTTCAAGCAGACAGATTTTTGTCATATTTCACCTGAAAGCTGGCCTGGACTTGCCCCGGTGCTTGTGATGCTCGTCATTTAAAATACTCAGTTCTTGTTTCTCCGTTTTATTTGTTTGGGAATCATAAAATGTCTTTTGATTTTAGAAAATGTAAAACAAAAATGCACCAGCAGGTGGGAAAAAAGTGTAATAACTCAATTAAATACATTATGTGTCATTTAATTTCACCGTACACTTGCCATCGGTCTCCTCCGACCAATAATTGAATAAAACACCCCCACACCCCAATAATTGAATACTCAGACCCCACACTCCAGAAACAGTATTGATTTCTGATTCACTTTAAATTAAAGTGCATTTTTATTTAATGACCTGTATAAACGAGATGCGCATGTCTATTCATTTTGGCATTTAAATGTCTGCTAACATTCATGAAGGTATAGCTGGTTAACCACAGGGAAGGAAAGAAACGCCAAACGAAAGAAAGAAAAAAACAAAACTAATGAAAAAAGAATACAGACATGGCTGATCTTGTAACACAGTGTGAACAGCACAAAATGATTTTCTGCATTTACCCCATCCACTAGGTGAAGCAGCAGGCAGCCAGGAACACAGCACCCGGGGAGCAGTGTGTGGGGACGGTACCCTGCTAAAGAGCACCTCAGTGGTGCCATTGGCAGTCCTGGGTTTCAAACCCATTACCTTCTAAACACAGGGGAAACTTCCTAAACACTAGGCCACCAGCTGCACCGATAATAATAATAATACTCCAGCAGCTAACGCTGTTCAACTACACAACTTAACACACACAAACACACTTTACACATAAACTGTCTCTACTACTACGTTCAATAACTATAAAAAGCAAACAAATGGTTAATTAAAATGGAATGAATCTTGATCTGCTCTATTCTGAAAAACAGCAGATGCTAAGGTTTTTTTTTTTTCTTAAGTTCTCTGTAGTTCACTGTCCTTTCAACGGTTTAGCCAGAAAAACAAGAACTCTGGGGCAGAGGGTTCACAGCAGCTCACAGTAATGTCCCAAATTCCTCTGCCTTGCTTCTATCAATCTGAGTGAGCGTGACGTTGTGTTAAATACTCAGCATGTTTTGACACTTACTGTTCTGCTGCTGTGGCTGAGCCCCCAGCAGTATGTGATATTTTTATTGTAGGAGTAAAGATTGCATCATGACTCCTCTTTTTCTCCTCTTACATCTGGAGACACTTCTCCCATAGACACGGACTCAACTCTAAATATGAATCAGTCTGAATCAGAAGATCTTACTGCAAGATACGCAGGAAAAAGTCTAAAGTATCATTGTAAAACGGTTCTAAGACAGTACTTAAGGAAAGTGGGCCACATATGTAGAAATCTGTAATCTCCTACGGCTTTTACCTCTTAAAGCTACACCAGAAAATAGATCCTGCAATTAATGCATATTAAAAGGTGAACAGCCACAACAATGAGAGAAATCTAATCTGTTGGTGTTGACTGTGTGTGGGTGCTTAACATATTTGAAAAAGTTTATTTTTTTAAATCTCAAATGTAAGTCATGGAAATAATTTGTTGATATTCTATATATTTTCTATATATATATATGATATCTGTATATATTTTCTTGCAGAGTTTGTCCTGAAATGTATATTTATTCACTAGTTTATTGCCATAGTGCTGAAGATTGTCATACGGTGTGACATGAATGTTAGTGTGTTACATTTAAAAAGTCTTATAATGTGAAAATGTAAAACAATTTATCCTGATTCTTTATCATTACTATATAAAAGTCTAGCATTTTTATGCCAAAAAGCCTTAATTATTTTCTAAATTCTGAATGTCACACCAAATGCCATGGTGTCACGCCATATGATGAATCACACCACACAACAATCTGTTTCCAAAAATCTGTATCAGCTGCATTTAACAAACAACCAAACTGAGTTTGACAAGTGACTGGAATCAATGTTTCAGTTAAAACAAGCATTTTTTTTAAAACAGCGAGTTCTACTCAAAGTAGCAAAAAAATCCATGTTTTTAACACTTTAACACGTTCATGTTTTTAACATTAGTTAAACCACTTACTGTATTCATTCAATGTTGCACTTTTTATTTTAATCTGCTGAATATTAACACCATGAATTCTAATAATCTTTTTTTATTGAATGCATTAATTCATTTCAAAATGAGGATGAGTAAAACAATGCCTTGCCATCTCTCGCTATCTACTTAAACTGAAAACGAAATAAATAAAGGGAAACGTTTGAATGACAAAATGCTACAGTTTATCATGGATTCATCTTGAAAATGGGAAAGTATGGAAGAAGGGATTCACCGAATTAAGTTGGTGTAAAGATAATTAATGTGGGAATAATATATTATCAAAATTTGTTACAAGGACAAAATATTCAATAAATGTATTATATTATAACTGTTAGCTATGAAATACGTATCTAAGAGCATTATTTATGTATTTAAATGCAGTTCATATCATATAGAGTGACAAAATTGTCATATGGTGTGACAAGAAAACCCTGTCACCCCTTATGATGTCGTGTCACACCGTATGACGTTTCATGTACTTAGTGTGAGATTAAGCAATGTGCTTTGATGCTAACACCCTAAAACCATGCTAACTACAACATGACAATACAGCTTTCAGGGTAATATTGACTGAAAAGTTCTTTCATTTGGGTATTTTTGTGTAAAATGCGTCACACCAAAAGACTGTGCAGAAGGGAAGTGAAGCAGGAGTGCCGGATAAACTTAATTTTTTTGACATCATGAAGAGAGAGAACTCGCTTTGTAACTTTCAGTGTCCTTCTGAGGTGCTGTTCTTCTTCCTGAAAGAAGGAGGACCCCCACTCCCCAAAGGTCT
>JBBJLR010023568.1:0-13011 GCA_037577145.1 Brachypetersius gabonensis
CACACACACACATACTGCTCCCCCTCCCCACACACATACTCTGCACCCCCTCCACACACTGCTCCCTCTCCCCACACACATACTCTGCACCCCCTCCCCACACACACACACACTGCTCCCCCTTCTCACACACACACACCGCACCCCTCCCCACACACACACTCTGCACCCCCTCCCCACACACACACACACAGCTCCCCCTCCTCACACACACGCACTACTCCCCCTTCCCACATGCACACACTGCTCCCCCTCCACCCCCTCCCCACACACACACGCTGCTGTGTGTTGTGTTGTGTTCAAGTATGACAGAATGGTCACTTACACTAATATATAAGGTTTCTCATTTAAGGGCTTTATACTCCAACGCAAATCTCAGGAACATACCTGACTGAAACCTGAGTAATGACACTTTGATCAGTATCTCATCAAACCTGTCATCAGTATCAATTTTCCTGTGTATTTACTGTGGTTAGCAGATAATTCTCTCAAGACTGACAGGATTTTCTGGCTCATTCGCATTTCTGTCCTCATTCTTACAGTTAATGTGGGACCTTTGAAAGCCCTTCAGACTATCTATGGGAATGGTTGAGGTTTGTCACAATGGGTAGTTCAGTGAAACTGAAAGGATCACTAGGTTTAAAAGGATTAGTTTAAAAGGATATACACACACACACACACACACACACACAGAAAGAGAGAGATTTTGAAGCGACACTTTTCGACTTGCTCAAACTGCTAAATCACATAAATATATTTTAAACCCCATTTAATGGTTTAAATACAATATTTGAATGATCAGAAACCAGATGGTGGAGGTGTGTGTAAAAGAAATGTTACCTGTTGTTTGTCCCTTAACCAGGCCTCCAAAGAGAGAAGTAATATTTGGGATGATTTCATGTACATAAAAATTATATTTACTAAAATTGCTAATTTGAAGCAATAAACTCACCATTATTCATCATCATCATCATCATCATCAGCAACAGCAGCAGCAGCAGCAGTGGTGGCAGTGGGACGCACAAAGGGCTTGGAAACCCCATTGTGAGCAACAGCTCCCAACCTCACACCTGCAGGAACTCGAAAGGTCATGAACTAAATCTACTTAAGTATTTAAACAGATTTTACATTTAAAGCAAAACTTAAACTAACTGATATTGTTTTTTATATAAATGGCAAATAATGTGGTCTGTATGTTTTAATGTAACATTTATGCATTGAAAATGAATTTTAAATTGAAAAGACTTTTGTTGAAAACGTAATATTTTGTCATTTGGTTACTTCTGTTTCTGCCTTTTTTCTGCCTTTTTAATGTTTTAATGTTTGACACTGACAGTTTGGGTTGATCATTAATTTAGGTAATAATTAAGTAATTTTCTCCACTAAAAAAGCATCCTGAACATGATTCATTTATATTCAGAAGGCTGCAAGAAGAAAGAGCTTCAGGAGAGAGACTGAAGAAGGACGGGCTGTTTGAACTCTTACCGGTGCAGAGCAGATTCAGTATCTCTCCTCCTCCAGACGACGTGCGGCTCTGACTGCACCTGCAGGTCCCATGCAGTCTGCATTATATTTGTACCTCTAGGAATTTGGGCGGATCGCTGATTGAGCCAACCATTTCAACCACACTGACACAATCAACACACATCTTGCTCTCAGTCAGATCACTTTATTGTGTAGCCTGCAAAAAAGAAAAAAAGTCAAAGTAAAAGAAATCATTGTCACATGAGTCACACTGAACTGTGAGGTAAAGTATTTTGAATTCTGTAGTAATAAATTGCATATTCTGTGGAAATGAATTAACTGTGAACAGTGAAAATCCTCCCCTTCTCTTCCTACACACTGTACATTTTCTCACATCATTAAAACTTCAGTAAATATTGTAAACTCAGTGTAAACTCAGAGTGTATCTACAGTGTAAAACCACAGCAAACCACAGATATTATTCATGATTTAATAATGATTGTGAATGTCACTGCAGTCACTGACTCTGAGGGAGACCCAGGACCAGCACTGTCCTTTATAAGCAGGGCTCACAAACACTCATGTTGCAAGTGAGTATTTGTTTTGGAAACAGAGATTGCGCTCACAAAGACAAAACCAGTAATCCTTGGGTATTTGAGCTTTTTCTTCCTCACCTTCAGCATGTGAAATAAATAATGAAAATTGAAAAGCTGAACTAAGTCTCCTCTGTTGAGGCACGTGTTCAGACCTTTCATAGGTGGATCTGATCTTCTCATCAGAGTCTTTCACCAGTGCTCTCAGTCTGTTGCACCACACTGTTTGTAGACCAGGTACAACCTTCTTGTTATGGAAAGTTTCACCCATGGCTTCCTCCTCTTGAACACACTGATAAATGTACTTTGTAACAAATGAACAGGAAAGATGTCAGACAGCATTCCTGCACTGAAGTCACTGCCCACAAAAATCAGCATCTCTTCAGGGATTTATTTGTTTATATTTGTTTATACTTATTGACAGTATGAGATCCATAATGGCAGTTTCAGATTAATTTTATGGAGCACTTACCCCAGTGGTCGTTTTATTAATCTTATTCAGAATGCTCATATTGTTCCAGAAAAAACAGCTTACAACTAAAACAGATCACTCACAGATTTTAATGTGCATGAATCTTTGTTTTGCTATTTATCTACAGGCAATGACCTACAATTATTTATAACTTGGTAATGATTGTATTTTATATTGTTTGTGATGCTTTTGAAATTCATGCTTGAATTAATGGCAAGTTATTTTAACATTTAAGAGGGAACATCCCAACATCACAGTGAAGAGGAACTTTAGTCAAACTTAGTACAGAGGTTTATAGAAAATGATTGAGTTTTTTTGTTTCAGTGTAAAGTAATAACATTTTTCTCACAAAACTTTTCAGATGGTGAGTTAAGAGAACATAAGACACAGATTGCTGTTTTTTCTGTCAAAAAAGTGTAAAATCCACACTTAGAAAAAGAAGAAACAATGTAAAACTATTTTAAAAGCTGAAGTACATAGTTCACTCCTTTTAGGCTGTTTAGCCCTCCAACATCATCCTCCTTTCTTATCCAGACAGTATACTATGTCTAAGTGTTATATGATGTGGAAAAGGAAAGTGTAGTCATGTGTCAGGTTAATTTTTCAGTGAGTTTTGTGATTAACCGAAATGTTTCTCTGTGCTTTTGTCTCCGTGAACATGCATGTAGTGCCCGCACCCAAACCCTGAAAAACAATTTTCGTCTATGCACTATGGATGAAAAACATGTTTAATTTTAGGACTTTAAGAGACTTAAATGCTTTAGTTTGAGAGCTGGTTCTTCTAGATGGCTGAGTCAGCATTATGATTTTTTCTCACTCTGCTCGGTCCAGACAGAGAGCCAGAGCAAACACTAAAAAACAGGACCTGTTTTAATCTGCAATTTAGGCATGAACACACACACACACACACACACACACACACACACACACACACACACACACACACTCTGATGATTGTAAAAATTGTGAACATTGATGTGGCTGCAGGCTTTCAGCTGCTGTGAGTTTGGGTAGGTTTCCTGCTGCACAGGTCTGGGAACTGCAGCATGGAGTGGCCACAAGCGGTCACCTTCAGGAAAGGTTAAATTTTGTTAGTAAGACTCTTGTTGTTATGTTGGGAGTGGCCTCATTCCTGAGCCAGGGCTGGTCAGGAATGAGGCCTCATAAGTATCAGGTGTTTTGAGTTGAGTTTGTGTTATAAATATCACACTTTGGGTTCTGTGGGTTCACTGTTGTCAACCGTTGGGTCTTCATGTCTCTTAGGGTTTTCTTCTGTGTATGTTTTGGTTTCTAAGAGCATAGCAGCCCTCGTTCCAGGTTTTTGTTTTGTAAAAAGGAAAAAAGAGGAAAAGAAGAGAATGGAAGTCTGCTTCTGTGCCTCCTGCTTTCATGAGACTTGACACAACGTAAGAGGGTGTTGCTCTGCAGAAAGCACAGGTGAATGACACAGTGAATGTAAACCCTAGTGTAATCACATTAAAGGTCAGCATTCTGAAGAGTCAAAAGCCAGAAATCCGAAAAGCAAACAAAGTGAGTCTAATCAAAAAGGGAAAATCCAAGGAACAGCAACAAGTCGATAACATGAGCGAGAAAAGGCTTGGTAACTAGGCAGGGCTTAGTATACTTCACACTGAAGAAATGGCAGAAGGTGATATATTTGGGGCAGCTGGTGGCCTAGTGGTTAAGGCATTCGCCCTGTGATCAGAAAAGTCCAGGTTCCACCTCTGAGGTTCCCTGAGCAAGGTACCGTCCCTACACACTGCTCCCCGGGCACCGTGTTCATGGCTGCCCCCTGCTTCACTTGGTGAATGGGTTAAATGCAGAGGAAGAATTTCGTGCTGTTCACTCTGTGTGCTGTGGTGTGTTCACGTATGACAGAATGATCACTTTCACTTTCATACAGTTCCTGTGACTAAAACTTAGGTGATCCTGATCTCGGTCTAATTGGTCTGAGTGAAAACCTGGAGTTGTGTTCTGGATGGAACTGTTCATTAGGTTCCACCCGAGACTCCACTTCATGTCCTGTTCCATACTATTAATGATAGAAATTGTTCAGAACAATGCATTCTTTATGTGGCAACCCAGGGTAAAAGGCCCCCACAGTTTTAATTTTGTTTATGATTAAGTTTCTTTTTCTCTACCCCTTCAGATCTCTTGGACACAGCACAATGAAAGAGAATCACCCTCAGACCCTAAACTGATTTAAAAAAACTTCTTTATTGATACTTCTTTATCGGGCTTGCTACTGTCACATAGATGGTTTCCCAATGGTCTAAACCTCCCACCCAACACACCCATGTTTAACACAGCAGAGGTTCCTACACACAACACACGACACTAGAACTCACGGCAACACAGTTTTATTCTCACTACATTTAGCACAAAAGCACATTTCAGTTTATTCAGCATTTCATACAAAGGCATTCTGTATCATACTGTGATCATAAATTATGTCATATTGCCCATCCCAAAAAGAGGATATTTGCTTTCATTTTTTATTCATTGTTATTATGCATCAGTAGCAGCTCTAAAATATTGTCCAAACTAATGATATAGCGAAACGTTATTTAGGAGGGTAGGGGGAGACAAACATGGCATGTGTGATGTCTGGATTCTCTCTCCCAGATAGAGCAGGCAGACATGCAGGTTTCCATTGTGGCAGTCTTTATTTAAAAAGACAAACATACACCAAAACTGAGCTTGTGTCTTGGTGGACCGACAACTTAGTTCCACCTAAACTCAACTTAAATACAATATCCCAAAACAGTCTCAACAATCACCACACCCCAGTGTACTCCCTTAACTCTACACAGTTGATTGTGATAAACTGATTCCCTTTAACCGCCACCAATAACCAACACGGGGAGGACGTCTATCGGCCGTCCGCCCTCACAGACCCCCCACCCACAGTATCACCCTTTTTGCGTCAAAAAAAAAAGACATCAAGGGAGGGAGGGAGGGAGGGAGGGGGATGGCGGTGGCAAAGGACAGCGTCCCGTGGTCCTTACCCTGTCGCCTCCCACCAGGCCTGATTCCTGGCTGACACTCTGCCAGCCTTGGTGACCCAGGTGAGTTCCACTGAACACTCCCTCTGCCATTGTCCTTAAGTCTGGGGCCCCCTCTCAGGAACCCCTTACTGTCCCTGGAGGCTGTGCCTCCTCCTGGAAGCCCCTCAGCCGAGTACTCATCCCAGACACTTGAGTCCGGGCCCATTAGGCAGAGCACTCTCATTCACTCTGGTGTGAGGCCCTCTCCATGGACCTCCTCCTGGCTGTCTGCGAGGCGTCTCGTGCAAACTGGTGTGAGGCCCTCTCCATGGACCTCCTCCTGGCTTTTTCCTCCGGCATGTACCACTTATGTGTCTGAGGCGCGTGGCTTAACCCCTTTGGGTCCTGTGTCTCAACTTCTGAGCCCGCCCGGAGGGAGTCTCGCTGGTCCAACTGGTGGCTTGCCTTTAAAGACAAACCGGACATGTGCTAGAGCCATGGAGTGTTCTAGGGAGTCACTGACTTCCTGGTCTGCTGGAGACCGGGAGGAATCCCAGAGTGGCGTGAACCCCCACGCCACCTCTGTCCCCAATTAAAAGCTTCCTCGCGGTTCAGTCCATGACAGGAGGATCCACGATCCGCTCCGGGTCAAAAAGCGGGGATCCGCTGATCCACCCACTCACCCAGCAGCCCAGGTCCTACTCGTCGCCAGACAACTCTCCTCCGCAGCACAGCTCCACCAACGTGAACCAGCTCGACCTCGCTGGCTTGCTGCAGAGCTGGTCCCAGCTCGCCTCACTCCAGGCGAACTTCTCCTCGGAGTTGAGCTCCCTGTAGACATCAGGGGCTCGACCATGGCTGTGTGTCTTTTGTGTGGGTCATTTCATCTGTGACGTCTGGGTACTCTCAAGTAGAGTTGGCAGACAGGAAGGTTTCCCTTTCAGCAGTGACTTTTATTCAAACTAATTAAACAAAACACAGGCACAAGGGCCCACAGATACTGTTTAAACAAAAGGAAGCTAACTATACAGAAACCCACACATGGATAACGGTGGGCCGACAACCTTGGTGTCACGCACACCAGACCACATGACATCAATCGGCACCGGAAGTGACTCACGTGAGGTATATAAGCAGGAAGTAGGTAGATCTCTGAAACACAGACATTGAAGTCGCATTCTATATGTTGCCCGTGTCCCTTTCATCTCAATTCCACGGTACCGTGAGTACTCCTGCTCTTTGGAGCAGTTCTTCTACCTTTCTGTGTGTATGTGTGAGAAAGCGGATTTGTTTTGTGCGGATCCTCACTCCAATAGGAGCATTCTTAGAATAAACTGCGTGGCTTACCGGCTCTCTCGTGTCTTCCGCATTTAGGCTCTTCCTCCACACAACATTTGGGCAAAAGAGTCAGTATATTCTTGTTCATCCATGACAGAATGTGGACGTGGCTCATCTGTGGAAGGTGATCAATCAGCAGTCGACTGAGATTGCCGCTCTGCAGCAGGAAGTGATGAATCTTCGCACAGAGACTACCAATCTCCATGTGGAGGTCACTATCCTGTAGCACAGTAGTTCCCAAAGTAGGGGTCACGATCCTCTGGGGGGCCGTGAGACA
This sequence comes from Brachypetersius gabonensis, assembly GCA_037577145.1. NCBI lineage: Eukaryota > Metazoa > Chordata > Actinopteri > Characiformes > Alestidae > Brachypetersius > Brachypetersius gabonensis. Next base: position 7,132 of record JBBJLR010023568.1, read on the forward strand.
TTGAGGGGGGGTCGCGAGAATTTTTTGATATTCGACATTCGTTTGATATTTGCGAATACTTCCTTTTCCACGAATAAACTACAAGTGTCAGTTTGACCACATGCACAGAGTAGTGAGCAGAAGAAGCAAGGAAACACACCCAACACAAGAAGTTTAGCAAATCACTCGATTATACTGTTTATTTTCCGAAACAATCCCAGCTGCCGCTCGCGATCTCGGGGCTGACTCTCGCCCCAGCGCCCAGTTAGGCACCGTCACAAAACTACTACCAGCTACAAAAAAGGCTACAAAATAATCAATTAAATCTATTAATCTCTTCAGCAGTTTGACGTTGTGATGTCATACCAAGTCTAACATCTTCAGACTAATATTCCTCAGAAACAAAATGCTATGTTTCTAGAAATATTATGGTTATTTTTAAAACTTTTTACTGCCACATTCATCAATTAAATCTATTAATCTCTTCAGCCATGTGACATGGTAATGCAAAACTACCTCTTATACATACATACTAATATTCCTCAGATAGCACAAGGCCTGTTTGTGGAAATATTGTCTTTGGGGTTTTTTTGGTAATTGTTTACTTCTGAATTGATGAATAAAATCTATGAATCTGAATGAATATGAATATTAGACTTGGTTTGACACCATGAGGCAACATACATAAAAAGATTAATACATTTTATTGATCAATTCGGTAGTAAAAAAACATGCAAAAAATAAACAGACAATATATCCAGAAACAGGCCTTGTGGTGTTTGAGCAATATTAGTTTGTATATATGAGAGGTAGTTTTGCTTCACCATATCACACAGTTGAAGAGTTGAATAGGTTTAATTGATCAATTTGGTATTTAAAACATGTAATTTGCTTTGTGAGGAATATTAGTTTAAAGTTATTAGACTCGGTCTGACACCACAAAGTCACATTGTTGAAGAGATTAATAGATTTAATTGATTTTTTGTATTCTTTTGCATAACTTGTAGTTTTGCGACTGTGCCTAACGCAGCGCAGCGAATATCAATCGAATGTCGAATATCAAACCAACTTTACTGCAGTCTGTGGATGTACTGATGCCATTTTGCACTACCTACTAAGCACTACCTACCTACTCACGTACATTAAAAATAAATACAGGTCGCGACTGAACGTGGAGGATGATCTCCGAGTCGCGGTCTCCAAAATTAACCCAAGAATGGACTTGCTGTGCTTCGAGCATTGTGCCCACCCATCTCATTAGGCGAGGTGTTTTGTTGAAATTAAACGAATGAATAAATAACAAATTTCAAAAATTATATGGTTGTTACACCATTGTGTTCTTTTGTGTCGTCATGCTCATGTTTGGATAGGGCTATTGGCGCATGTGCACCGTTGCGCGCAACATTTTGTATATTTTAACCACTTCCAAGGATAGTGGGGTCACGAGTCACTGGCACGGTTATTTTGGGGGTCATGAGCTGAAAAGTTTGGGAACCCCTGCTGTAGCAGGCCCTTCAAAGTCCGGCTGTTCAGCGATCAGATCCTCCCCAGGTGGCTGCACCAGTCCAATCCACTCCTCCTATCATGCCAAAAATTTCACTGCCAGACAAATGGAACGGAAAAGATGGGAAGTGTGAAGTCTTTCTAACTAATCTCTCTTATTTTTGAGTTCCAGCCCCAGCATTACCCCTCAGATCGCTCCCGTATTGCCCTTCTCTCTTCCCTACTCACAGGGCAGGCAGTGGAATGGGCTGCGATGGTCTTGAGAACTACGAAGCCTTCACTCGTCAGCTCAAGGCCGCCTTTCAACACCCTCAGAGTGAGGTAGTGGTTGATTCTCACTTGTACCATCTGCGGCAGGGTGAACGATCCGTCAGTCAATATACATCAGAGTTTCGGACGCTGGCGGTTCAAACCACCTGGAGTGACGCTGCCCTCCGCACTGCATACAACGAGGGCCTGAGCAGCAGGATGAAGAGAGAGCTGGCTTCAGAGAGCTTCTGGACATGTCAGAACGCATAATCCAATCTGCCTCCATGTCAATCTGCGTCTGGCCGGCTTGCGCTTCCACCATCTCCACATTCTGGACACCACCACCCGCCTCAGAGGCCCATTCCTACAGATCCAGGGAACCCATGTAGTTAGGGTGCACCTCCCTGTCATCGGTGAAGAAGGAGAGGCACTTCCACAAAGACCTGTGTGCCTACTGCGCTTCCCTAATCACCATCGTGCCGTCTTCCCTCCCCGGCCGAGAAACGAACAGACCAAGTGAAGAGGGGGAGGTTCTCGCTTCCGCCTCCGGTGTGGGTGTACTGTGCCGCACCCTCACAGCAAGATCCTGACCAGAAACAACATCCATGTTTTTCCTCTAGAAAATTCAATCCCATGCAGCGACGATACGGAGTGGGGGGCTGTGAGTTGTTTGCCATCAAGTGGGCTCTAGAAGAATGGCTCCAGGGTGGCGGTGTCCCATATACAGTCTGGATAGACCAGCAAAACCTTATTACCATCAAACACGCCTGTTAACTCAACCCCAGACAGGCGCAATGGATGCTGTTTTTTGAACAGTTCAACTGAACCGCTCCTTTCTGACCTTGCAAACATTATAAACAATAAGTAAATTTTAAATTAAAAAACTTAAAATTTTCTACCTCCTCACATCATCGTCCCTCCTCTCCGGTGGGGGCTGGAAGACAGGGTCCGCCAGAAACAAGCCTTGGAACCACCACCAGCGGAGACTCCTGCCGCGAGATTATTTATACCAAAAACTGTGCGCCAGGAGGCACTGAAGTGGGCTCATGATTCTGCCCTGGCTGGTCACCCAGGCATTACCCTCACTTTCCTTCAAAGAGCCTTCTGGTGGCCTAGAATGATGAAGGATGTCAAAGCCTGTGTACGGGCCTGTTCAGTCTGCGCCGGTGCTAAAACCCCTAATACTCTGACCGGCGAGGATCTCCAGCCCTTGCCGGTTTCTAAGAGACCCTGCTCTCGTATATCTCTGGATTTCGTTACCAGCCTACCCGACTCTCGCAGAAAAAAACACCATCTGCACCATTGTGGACCGGTTCTCCAAGGCTGTTCACCTGGTGGCCCTGACCGGACTCCCCTCATCCACGGAAACTGCCAAAATCATACTCGAGCATGTAGTCCGCTTGCATGGGTTCCCCAGGGACATCGTCTAGGATAGAGGGCCCCAGTTCACTGCCAAGTTCTGGAAGGCCCTCTGCCATCTGATCGGCTCTACCACCAGCCTCTGGTCTGGTTACCACCGTCAGATGAATGGACAAACGGAGCGGACCAATCACCAACTAGAGTGCTTTCTTTGTTGCTTTGTCTCGGATCACCAGCACTCCTCGGCTGACTACCCCGTCTGGGCCAAAATGTGTGGTCGAACATCAAGAACCAGAGGTCAATGTACCTTGTTGGTGACAGGGTCTACGTCTCCACTTGCCACGTCAACCTGCACACCGAATCTAAGAAGCTCTCTCCAAGATTCATGGGACCCTACTGCATCACCCATCGCATCAACTCTGTCACCTTCCGGCTCCAGCTGCCTGCCTCCCTTAAAATACATCCTGTGTTTCACGCATGCCAACTCAAACATGTTTTCTTTTCTCCTCTGTCTCCCCAGGCTCCTGACCCTCCTCCGCCTCTGATCATTGACAGTGATCCCGCCTACACCCTTCGGTGGATCCTGTACTCGTGACGCCGTGGACCCAGTACCTCGTGGACTGGGAGGATTACGGTCCGGAGGAATGCTCCTCGGTTCCCGGACGCTTCATCCCGTCTTCAGATGTCCTCTCAGCCGGGAACGTCTGGTGCCGGTCCTGGAGAGGGGTACTATCACGCACACCAGACCACGTGACACCAATCAGCACTGGAAGTGACTCACGTAAGGTATATAAACAGGAAGTATGTAGATGTCTGACACACAGACATTGAAGTCGCATGCTTCATGTTGCCTGTATACCTTTTATCTTTATTCCACAGTACCGTGAGTACTCCTGCTCTTCGGAGCGGTTCTTCTACCTTTCTGTGTGTGTGTGTGTGTGTGTGTGTATGTGTATGTGTGTGTGTGTGTGTGTGTGTGTGTGTGAGTGAGAATGCGGATTCGTTTGGTGTGGATCCTCACTCCAGTAGGAGCGTTCTTAGACTAAACCGCGTGGCTTACCGGCTCTCTTGTGTCTTCCGCATTTGGGCTGTTCCTCCACGTAATATTTGGGTAAAAGAGTCAGTATATTCTTGTTCATCCATGACACTTGGTCCCCTTTCTGACCTTTTATACATAACACATACCTGTTCCCACCAATCACTAAACACCTGTGCTATGCCCCAAACTCAACACAGATGTTTCCTTTTAACATTAAACCCGCCACCAATAACCAACATTGGCCATCACATGATGAGCACACACATACACATACAAGAACAGCAATTAATTAATTAATTAGAAAGAAGAAAAAGAAAATAATAAAAAAAAACAATCTTAATATTCCTGGGCCTCAGTAGCCACCCTGAGGACCACTTCACCAAAATAAATTAAAAAAAAACAAAACTCAAACCCCCTTTCTTGCAGCACCAATTGTCCCTCGTGCTCTGGTACGCAGTCCCTGGATGTGATGCGTTTCTTCACCCTGTTAGTCCCGTTCGTCTACCAAGGACTCCTCGCAACGTATTGAGGTGGCATCTGTCCAACCCACCAGTCACAACAATCGCTGGGTCTCGTCCCTGGCAGCCTCCTTCCGTCCGGCATGACTCGAGTTTTTACAAGACACAAGCGCACAGAAACCTCAGCCCACTCTCTTCCCCCCCTCAGCCCAAGATTGAGGGGCTGCTCACTCGCTCCCTCGCACCGTTAGCCTGCTTCTGTCCCTTTTCTCTGTACATCCTCTCTCGTTCCGCTCTGATAATCCTTCACAGCAGCAGGCCACCTACAAGAGAGAACAAAGGGACATCGTCCACACACACACGACTCAATTCGTCGCCAGCCCCAGGTTGGACTCCGGTACCCTAGTCCGCTCTCAGACCCGAGTGTGGCGAGGTGACTGCTTTCCTAGTCACCTGAGAAAGCCTTCAAAGACAGGCTTTCCCATGAAACTGTACCTGTTTCCTGTTTATATATCCGTGACGTGCGTTACATCAGGAATGTTTTGCGTGTCACGTGACTGGTGTGTGTGACATGTATCACAGATGTGGTCATCGTTATCAAAGTGGAACACCAGCCTGCAGTTCTGGAGAGAGAGGGTAGAAAATAAAGGAGGATTAGTTTCATGAAGTGTAACTGATGTCCATTAAGTCCCCTGGCAGCCACCGTAGTTTGCCCCCCCCCCCCCAAAATGATGTCAAGCCACCCTAAAAATAATTATATGTAATTATATGTAATTATATTATTTTTAAATGATATATGATTTCATACAAGATATTACTGAGCGCAGATGCGCACTTTATAAATAGAAACAAGACTATGAATTGAAATGAAAAATTAAGGACCCAGGCGAAGCTGCTCGTTAGTGAGAAGCAACCAGAGCCCATTTAGTAATATTTCTCTGGTAGCACCGTTTGTAGCTCAACAGAACAATACCATGATTATCTATCAATAACTGTTCACTGCTTAACTTTATTTGTTTCCTTAGGTGAAAGGTTTGGTGAAAACCTTTTGGGTTTTTATTGCTCTGGATGACCTTATTTTACAAGAAAACTGATTGTTTCTGGACATTCCGGACTAGGAATAGTGACCGTCTTAAGCAGCAGTTTCATTGTAAACACTTCTCGATACCAACTTTCCTTCTCTAGTTTTGAACTGGTGGTGTTCGAATTAGGATGTGCGCACCCGGTACTGTGCGCAGTGATCTACAGACCTAAATACAATAAAGACTTCATTAGTGACATTTCGGAGACAAA
>JBBJLR010023605.1:0-13010 GCA_037577145.1 Brachypetersius gabonensis
ACACACACACACACACACACACACACACACACACACACACACACACACACACACACACACACACACACACAAAAGCAGCAGAATTTACAGCACAGCATGTACAATACTGAAAACCCATTACATTTTAATCCTGTTTTCTGTCAAGCATTAACTAATAATGAGCCACTGTGGGCCCTTTCTAGACCCATGTCACAATAACTGGTAGGGACAACATGGTTTGATAGAATGATGGCACATCATGTTCAGGAAAAAACTTTCCACACATTTTAGTGTGCAATATTTATTTAGTCATTTTAATGGCAAACAATTTTTTGTTGTAAAAAGAGTCAAATAAACAGAAGTGGGTTCATTGTAGAGGATGTGTACTTATTTTCATGCAATACAATGTACCGTTTGCATAGCTATCATACAAACACATCCCAATCTGCACCGAAGGTGTATACATACACCCACATACACATACATCACTCTTTGGAGACCAGTGAAGAAGCCTCTGAGATTTGTTCAGCTGTTCAGCCCGCCGCTGGCCCTCTGTGCAAACGTTCAAGGCTGCGAGCTACAAAGCGTCCACCACAGAATAATCAAAAGCCCACTGTGGGGCTAGCACAAACATCTCCCCTTCATGTTCACGGGAAGGTAATCTCTGAAGTGTCAGCACTAATTACTGAGACACATCAGAGCCAGCAGTTCTACATCTGAACACACTCGCTCTGACAGACCAGTGCTGACGTATCACACCTGAGAGATCCAAATACAGCTTCTTTAGCCAACACACCTCCTCCGCTCTATCCCATCTACCATTTCTGATAATGGAAACCTTCTTAACATCCACTTTATTTCTCATCAACCAACCTCCTCTCCCTGACCAATGTATTAGAAATGCCCATCTTGTCTAGTGCACTATACAAATATTGGCACCCCTGGTAGACACAAATAAAGCAGGCTTTTCATTGCTTACCCTTTCATTGTTTTATGGTCGTTAGTGGTACAACAAAGAAAATAAAACTGCAATCCTGTTTCTCTGAAATCTTTGCTTCGCCACTGTTCGTTTAATACTTTGTGCAGTCTGCCTTTGCCACGTAGGCTCTTAATCTTCTCCTATAATACTTAATGAGCAAGAGATCTGAGACCATTTCTCCATCCCAAACTATTCCTGTGTTTTGCATAGTACTAAAGGAAGAGGGTTTAGTTTGATTTACTTTTGCAATTCCCCCTTTAACATAGGCGATCCCATTAAAAAACATGATGAGTAAGATGAGAATCTGGACTCTTGAGACTACTTTACACTGCAATAAAAGTACTTTGGCAATATAAGATTAAAGGACACTTAAAACAGATAAACAGATACAGTTTAAAACAAGTCACATTCATAAAACATCAATATTCTTAAATGTATAAAATATTAGACCTACTGAATGAAAAATATCTGATGTGTTGTTTAAGTTAACGTAATGTTTTGGGGTTTTTTTGTGCATGTTCTCACACATCTCTCTCTTAAGACCACCACGGCAAATCCTTCAAGCCCTTTTTTGTGGTGCGGGGTTGATAAGGCTGCACGACATCTCCCTAAGCTCATCATGACAATGAATATGACTATGTTCAAATCCCAGGACTGCCAGTGGCACCTCTGAGTTACCCTTGAGCAAGATACCGCCCCCACATACCGTTCCCTGCTGTGCTGTCCTTAAATCAGTCTGTTTACATACAGGTTTTTATTGGTTCTCATAGAAAGCTTATATAAATGCACTTCTGTCTTATGAGTTATAGATCATTACAGCTTGCAAATGCAAATGTTGTGCTGAATCTATCGTATTGTTGATCGACACTCTCAGGCTTTAGAAGACTTTTTTAGCCACCAGATGGTGTAACGTCACCAGATGGAGCTTCACATGATTCTGCCAGGCCTGAGCAACATAATCAGTTTTGGTCAAATGTAGTCCTTGTTTTAATTATTTTATGATCTTTGATTACAACATGACAACTGTCTTGTTCAATCACTTAAGGAAATAGTTCAGCAAAAGAAATTGGTCAGTATGTTTTCCATTTACTCCAGATGTAGCTGATCAGCCAAGACGTGTCTGGAGTTCAGAATTTCTTTCTTTAGTTCAGCAGTGGAGGCTAACAAACTTTACCACATAATATGAGTTTAGAAGATCTTCATTACTTTGACACAGTGGATGTGGTTTAGGACACAGCATTATTTATTGTAAGCTGCAGAAATGAACAAAACTTGCCTGCAACATTCAGACAAGTAAACTAATATGGATCAGATACTTCAGTATGTATGATGGGCCTGGTCACATTTGGACATAAAATGTGCTTTGGCTGATTGATGATTCATGCATTGAACCTCTTTAATTTGCACCAATTATTTGTTATGTACTAATGTACTACTTATGATGCGTGATGTATGTACATGAAGCTTGGGTTACATCTCTCACCTCATTAAACAGAAATTCAATGTTTGAAATGTTTGAAACATTTAGAAAATGTAAAAAATTTACTTATAATTGGGGTGTATTCATCTTTAACATTCATTCTGAAATGCTGTGTACCCACGTTTTACTGATACTGTGTATCAGTATATCAGAGGGCCAGATATATGTATGAGCACAGACACAGTGCAAAACCTGCTTTGATATATTAGTCAATCAAGTGCAATGTTTTATGCGACTCTTCCTTAAATGCAAATGCATAAGCACATGGAGCTCATGGCCCTCAAACTGCACTGTAAATCTTATTAACTGGTTTGGTACATAACACACAGACAGAAAGGGTTGTGGCTGAAACAGTCGCCAAAGGCTTAGCACATCAGACCCATAGTGTCATTTACATAAATCAGTGTTTTTGAATCAATGCGTTGATTCAGCAGTACACTTTAGGGACTAGATGGATAAAATGATCGTAAACCTGACAAATACGGAAAAGTTGTTGTTCTCAGAATATCACAAGGTCCCTCCCCAACTTTTCTTGTTATGAACTGCCCTCAAATAGTTCATTCTTCGCCAGCAACAGTCCATGCTGATGTATTCAACCAGGGAAAAACAGAACGCTCCTTGATATCATCGCTGTCTGAATTCCTTCTTTGACCAAACTTCCCTGAGGAGTTTGTTACAGAGAAGAGCAAGAGGCTTGTAACTCTGTGAGGATTCACAACATTCTCACACATCTCATATGCTCTCTTAAGAGCACAGCGACAAATCCTTCGAGCCGCACACTCGCGAAAATGAAATTTTCTCATCCAATTCGCAGCTCACCCTCTCTTAACTACTTCCAAAGTGTGATGGAGAATGGAGAGACAGACAGAAAAGGGACTTCCTGATTCAGTCTGAAAGAATAGCATCAGCTACACTGAGGGGAAAACAAGTATTCAGTTTTTAATAAAATCACTCATATCATGGGGAAAAAAAATATTGTCTCTCAGAACCTGCTAAGAAGGACCGAAGAACTTGACCCCTGTGTCCTGCTGAAATATCCATGAGATCCTAAAGCTAAGAGGAAACGGAACATGTTTGAAAAGAAATAAAGTGAAATACATTACTCTGAGAAAGCCCTCGAAGACCTTGGTGATTGAATATGCATGCTTCCTCCGCATTTTAGGAGTTCAAAAAAGTTTGTTTGCAGCAGTTAACACTTCATTTTGGAGCTCTGAATGATTTCGGAGAACGCAAACCAGGTCCCTGTGGTACACAGCTATTTTAACATCCAGCAGCCCCCCTTCCTAATACTAACACTCATCTAGAATGAAGGAGCAGGTGGGGGAAATCCTGGCAGAGCCTTCACATCCCAGCTAAACTGTCTGCCAGAGTAAGAAACGTATGCTGTGATCACATTACGATGGTAGATGGACAACGACAAACCCGATGTTTCATGTTATTCAGTGGAGCATTAGAAAAATTCTACAACCCCCACTGGAAACTGGAACTTTAATGAGGTATTTCCCAAACTTTCCAAGCTTTGCTGTTGGAATGAACCAGTTTTTTTTCTAGAAACAGGGTGCTAGTGGCTTGTAGTTGAAATACACGTCTGAAGTAAAGTAAAACACTGAAAACACACCATTCAAATCATCAATGTGTGCTAAAAATGGCAGGAAAGCCAATGTTTTGTTTTTTTTAACACTAACATGTAAACATGTAAATCAGGCTGTGCTCGTTCTGCTCAGTTCCAGTGCCTCGCTCAGGTGGGATGTAGATGGTTCACGATCCTTGGGGGCATCCACAGCTTTGAACGTACACATTAAAATGTAATTCTCTCACATCCAGTTGGTGAACTTTAGTGAAATTCTAATTCTAACTGCAAATTGCTATGTAAAAGTAATGAAATATCAAATCAAATTCAATAACCAAAGCCCCTGTAATCCCTCTGAGGGGGGGTGGGGGTGGAAAACATAGGAAAAGCATATATTTTGAATGAATTTTAATGCAAACTATAAAGATTTTATTTAGAACAATTTAAATATTCAAAAATCAATGCCTGTTAGATAGGTAGTAGGTAGTAGGTCAAACTTATACTTTTGGTGTTATGCCATTGGAACTGAAAAGTAAGGACTGTATGAACAAGGCTGTCTAACCACACACAATGTGTGTGTTTTCTGAATGTGTACACGAGTGTGTGTGCGTGTATGTGTGTGCACCATCACAGATGTTTCTTGTTAAATGTATTAACAAACAATCTTTGTGTAGTTTTACCAGGTCAAATTTACAAGCTGACCTTTGATGGTGCTAATTAATATCCCCAAGCAACTGTGTGTGTGTGCGTGTGTGTGTGTGTGTGTGTGTATGCAAAGTTATTCTTAACAAGTAAACATCATTAGAGCCTGAATTTTGCCTGCATGTCACACTAGTTGTTAGATAATTAATAATTAAGCAAATCTCTCCCTCTCCCTCTCTCTCTCTCTTTCTCTCTCTCTCTCTCTCTCTCTTTCTCTCTCCCCTCAATTTGAATTCCATTCCTGTTGTCTGACATGGAGAGGAAGAAAGAAGGAATATGAATTTGTGTATCACTTTTAATAATACAGCTTGTTCCAAGATGCTATGTAACTAATTGTCAGTGTAGTCGTAAATCGTTGTTGCTGGTAGACACAGACACACACACACAAACACGCGCGCGCGCAGACATACAAACGTTCCAAAACAGAACAATCATACAGAACCAGGATCCAAATCCTCTGACCTATTTTCACAGCTCAGATGCCGCAGTGCACTCGAAACGCCTTCAGAGTGACTAAACAATGTTGCTGGAAACTCCTCAATCCTTCTGAAATGGCTTTACAACTGGCCATAGAGGAGCAGCCTCTCATATGGTCCACAGTTTCCACCCTCACCCCAAACGTAGACGACCAGCCAAGACAGTTTAGAATCTGAAATTTGCTCCTCTGGGTTTAAACTGAGGAGGCGAGGTTAATGTAACAAGTGCCTGCTGCAGCAATCAGCATCGTACAAAACCAAAGCATCACAAACCATGCTTCCAACTTTGTGGACACAGTTTGGGGAAGAACCTTTTCTAATCCAGCATAACTGTTTCCCAGTGCACAGTCCATAAAGACATGGTTAGATGAGTTTGGTGTGGAAGAACTTGACTGCCCTGAACAGAGCCTTCACCTCAACCACATCCAACAACTTTGAGATGAACTGGAACAGAGATTGCGAGCCAAGGCTTGTGGAAAATCTTGTGGAAAGACTACAGATAGAAGAGAAGAGTGGAAGCGGTTATAGCTGCAAAGAGGGACCAACTCCATATTTAAGTCTTTGTATTTGAATGCAATGTCATTAAAGTCCCTGTTAATACTTTTGGCCACATACTGTAGAATATATATATATTTTTTACACACGAAAGGCTGTGTGTTACAGTGTTACAGTGACTGTGGACCTTTGAACAACATAATATATATATTTTTTTCAATCAGAATTATTATTAACACATTAACATAAATTGTTTCGACGCTCGCTCCAACTCCTACTCCCACTTGGCTCACACCGTTAGCCTCATACTTACGGACTACGTGGCTGAATTAGTTTGGAAGAATACACAGTAACACGGCGCATAAGTGAGGAAGTTTTCTTTTCCTTTTTCTGTGGCTTAGTTGTATTTTTATGATTTTACAGCTGTGTTAGGATAGTAAAGTGACTAAGGCTAGGATGTGTTTCAACTCAAAATACCCCCGTACTAGTGCTGAGCCTACTTCTCTACTCCATACAAAGTGCATTTTCCCTTTACTCAGGTTACTCATTTAATTTTTTAACACTCAGTATACTTTGCTGCCCAGTAAATGTGTGATCACCGTTTGATCACCTTTATTAGCCAGAAAATGTCCTCATTTTTATTCATCAATGTTGAATAAATAATAATAACCTTAAATAATTATAATTATTGTATCACCGAACAAGTTTTAGACATTGAACAAGCTATTAAGTGAAAGTCAATGGTATGAAACCATCTAGAATTTGACTAACCATCGGTTAATAGGATGTCTGACATGCACTAATACATATCTTACAAAGTAAAACTGGTTTATTTGACTTTTTTATTTATAGCTGTTCCCTTCTGGTGTTTAATAAGAATTCAAATCTGCATTTTATGAAATAAATGGAGAAGTGGTAAAAACGTTGGTGCTAGTGATGGTACTGTACATAGTGTGCTATATAAATGTATATAGCACACTAGCTCCAGGATCTAAACAGAGTGTAATATATCTAACAAAGTACCCTTTAGAATTCACCCACATCTGCAAAATTACATCCTGGTCAAGTGCATGATTTGCTTGTAAAAGTCAGAATTTTGTAACTTACCTGTATATCACACTATGTAGGGGTTACAGAGCCGTTTGAGATTCAGCCTGGATTTACAGCTGTTTAAAGCAGATCTGACCAATATAGCTTGTAGGACATTCTTTATTTTTTACAGTAAAAACTACAGTAGTGATTTGAAGCCTGTAATCATTGACGGTGTTTATTAACGGAGCAGTAGTTTATGCCACCCAACTCCTGGTACAAGCCACGGTTATCTCTTGCCTCAATCACTGCTATGCCCTCCTAGTGGGTTTTCCACCTTGCATGGTAAGACCCTTACAGTTGGTGCAGTATGCAGCAGCTGGGCTGGCTTTTAACCAACCCAAAAGGTTGCATGCCACCCCACTGCTGATCGACCTACACTGGCTACCCATATTAAGTTCAAATCACTTACTCTTGCCTACAGAAGGACATCTGGGTCTGCATCCAGCTCCCTTAATACCACCATTCAGCCTTATGTTCCTACTTGGTCCCTCCACTTCTCCTAGGAACATCATCTGGCTCTACTATTCATTCTCACAAGGCAAACCCAGTCCAGACTCCTCTCTGTTGTGGTTCCCCACTGGTGGAATGAACAGTCTAAGGCAAGCAGAGCTGCAGAATCCCTCTTTAGCGTCAAAATCCTCCTGAAGACTCTGTTCAGAGATCTGTTCTCCTCTCCTAATGTACCATCTATCTTCTTGCACTACTATTACATAAATGGTCAGTTTCCCGAGCAGGGATTAAGGCTAGTCTTGGACTACACTTTCTTTTTCAATGTAAAATCTCTTTTCACGGCACTAGGTGATCCAGGACTTAATCCCTGTCCGGGAAACTGACCCATAGAGTTTAGCACTTAGAACGATCCGCTGGTTCTCAACTTGAATATGTCCATTTATTGTAAAGCACTTTAGATATAAGTTATTAGGTCACTCGGTTGTACATGTGAGTTGCATAACAGTTTCTTGGCTTGTTGTAATGCTCCTCTGTCTTTCCCCCCTCTTTTACTTGTCCATGTCCTTGTTTATGTCCTCTCTGTTTCCAGTGCCGAGCATGCCTCTGTCTTTCATGTGAGTTTTGTTCTTAGCACACCTTAGCCCAGTTCCCTTGTTACTCTGTTTACCTGTGTCTTGTTTCTGTCTCCTTCTCTGCCCAGATGTTCTCGTTTCCCTGGTGCGGATATGAGGCCTTGAGAGGAAAAGAGGACCAAGTCCACTTTTTTGGGTATCAGCTCTTTCAATGTCAATACCATCTAAGCACTGTATATTTTGTGGAGAATAATGAACCAAGTCCATATGCAATTCCGAAATATTTGCTTAATGGTAGTGATTGATTTTCACTGGCCGATTTTTCAAAACAGAAACTGGACTTTGTCCACTCTTCCACTAAAAGGCCTTGGTGTTTGAGTCTGTGTTTGTGGATTCTTTGCAAACTTCTTGTGAAATGTCTTGTTAAAGCTTTGCAACTGTCCTGTCATGCCACTTTGCTTGTGTCTTTGTTATAGCTGTTATTATTTTCTTGTGGTTATGTCTACCCCAGATCCCTTGTTGATGTGTTGTTTAGCGTCTTATTTTTTGTTTATGTCTTAAATGTTTCTGGATCTGACGCATTACACACACAGCAGACAAAATTGCTATTAGGTATAAGTATAAGCCAATCAGATTTTATGTTATTTAGAATATAAAGCTCTTATAGTTGTGGTTTAATATAACATTGCCTTAAAAAGACCCTTTTTTAATAAATGGCTGCATATGGCTCTGTAGATAGCTTGCTTCATATGTAGAATCCCTAAGCAGTGCTTTATAGAAATAATTCACATAGTTCTCTTGAAAGAACTATAAAAGATTCTTCCGAACCCCAGAAAATGGTTGTATGTTCCTCTGTTTAGCTCAGAAGGTTTTAGGGCATGCTGACCTACAGTTAGCACTGATTAGACATTCAGATGACAAAAGACGCAGTGATAAAAACACACTGTAGGAGGTCTTGCTTCTCAAGTATCAAAGCCCCAGCAGTTCCTTATTAAACTGCATATACTGGAGTAACTTCATGTGGTTGAGACACACACTTGCACCCCATCTCCTTTGTCTTTACACTGTACAAGTGAAACCAAGTGCAGACTGGGGGAGCCTCGCAAATGTGCCATGAGTCTTGGAGAAAACAATATCTGCCATGAATGAAGGTCAAAACTGTGGTCGGGAGATAGAAAAAGCTTTGCCACAAGCGTGGTACCACTGAGCCACTGAGGTGGAATATGGGTGGTGACTCAGCCAAATGCCTCTTATGAGGGAACGGCCTGAAAAGAGGTGGCAGGAGGAAATGAGAGGTCTTTAAAAAGCCAGAAGGGAACAGACTGTTGGGCCTGAAAAGAATGGACAAGTAGTTCCCTCAAAGAAAGGAAAAAAGGGAGAATAGACATGCGTGCCTAACGGAGAATATACCGCATTCGTTTCTGATTACGTGTTGAAGAAGGTGCCCAAAGGGGTTCCAAGGATGGATGATGGAACACTAGTTATTAAGAAGACAGGGAGGTCTAGATGACACAGACAAAAGGGGAAATGGTCCGGATGAGATGGACACAGGGAAACAGAAGGGTTTCCTGGAGCACCCCGAAGCTCCAAACATAAGGGCTAAAGGAGCTAAATGGCTCAGGTTTACCAGTACCAGCTAAGTCTAACCCAAAGACTTCCCCTGCTTATAAAGGGTAGACTGCAGCTGCTACTGATTAGAATGATTTTAAGCTGTATGTGCCCTAGGTCTCCCCCAGGCACAAGGAGTGGCGGCACCAGCCCTAGAGCTCCCTCTGGTGGCAAGTCCAGGGAGCAAAGTCCATGTCAATTATATTTTACTTGGTCAGGACAAACTGACTCTGTAGCTCTCAATAACTGCATCTCTGCTACACATGTTAGTCTTAACATTCTGTGTATGTTGTGTTTGTGCAATTAAAAACATGTAAATGTGTAATTTACAATTCAAAACATACACACCCACACAGTCCTACTGATGCAACACTGTCGGTATAGGTGACAATTTGAAAATCACTGCCCTAAGTTATATATCAGTGGTGTGTTTATTTCTTGCTTGTGTGTGTGTGTGTGTGTGTGTGGGTGTGGGTGTGGGTGTTTGTGTGCAGGAGTAGTTGCATATCTTTAAGCTGTGATTGCCTTTCATGTTCTCCTTCACAGAGAGAGGAATTGATCCAAAATAACTTCTCATATAAGCATGCAGCTGTAGATGTGACGTACATAGAAGAAGAAGGTATAAGAGATTAATACATACACAACAATCTGTTCAAAGGCCATTATGTTGTTGTACACTGATGGATGGCAGTCAACTCACTCACCTGTCCAAACCTGACTGCATACCAACCAAAATCTATCCTCTATCCCGACAGAATTCAGCTCAGATTTTCTGTTGTATGTTCATCAGAGTTTATCGAGACACAGTCGGGTTTGGTCGGAATTTTGTCAATATTCCATCGGGTTGGCGTAGATTTTTGCAACTAGCTTGGATGCCATAGTTCAGGTTGCTTACGATTTCCTCAGGCTTCAGCTGGACCAAAAAGATATGTCAGTTTGAGCTGTGGTCATGTTTATATACTGTTGGTCTGAGGTGAGAATGAATTAGTAGTAACAGAAGTTTGAGGTTTCTTGTTTAGCAGCTACACTTGTGGCCAAAATCAGGTACAGTATTGTGAAAAATCTTAGGTACCAGCAAAAATAATATTTCAAAAATGTTTTTCACATTAATATTACTAAATAAAACTAAAATAATAAATACAAAGAACACATACAGTAAATAGTTATTTTACATACAAAATATGAATGTGTTGCTTGTGGAAGTTCAGTATTATTTGTGATTTCCATCAGAAACCTGGATTCCTTCATTAAATTAAATCATAAGCTGCTAATGAGTTTCACAAATCCAAACAACGGCTGGAGGAAGCGAGGAGGAATCTGGACCCGAACCCGTGTTCTCCTCACCAGCTCACTAAATATCAACTACTTTTTACAAAGAAAACAAATCTTGATACTTTTTACTGCTTTCTTGTTTGTTTGTATTTATTCCAATGCTAACTTTGCAAAGATTCTAAATCACACACTGAGAAAAATGGCTTCAAACAGTTTGTATAAGACTTTTACTCAGAAGTCTCCTTCTGTTAAAAGCAAACATACCAGTAACATAATCTGTCATCTCTGATCAAGTAACGCTTTAGTACCACTCAGCAAAAAGGGTGCCATTTAATATTCCAAAAAGGTCCAAGGAACCCTTTTTGTTTTTGTAAAGAACCACTTATAGCAGATTTTACATCAAAGTGAAGAACCACTGAAACATACAAAGAGAACAGTAAAGGTTTTTTGAGTTGTTGTTTTTGTTCCATATATGACCATTTTCTTTACTACAGTGTCATTTTTGTGTCCTAAATAGGCATAGACCATACAGTGGTGTCCCTATCTAATTTACTTTCATCCAATTTACAGCAGAAAAATAGAGTGAAAGAAACAATGGGACACACTGCGCCACAGAACCGCTCTCTGCTTATAACTGACTCACAGGCATGTGTTAGGGAGTGCAGAGGTTTAGGCGGTGGATAAATCTCTGACTGCCTCTTCCTGTTTTCGTCTAAGAGACATGAACTCATTGTTTGTGCGTATGTGTGTGCGCGTGTGTGTGTGTGTTAGAGAGATGTGTGTGTGTGTGGGGGGGGTGTGTGTGTATGGACTGACAGTAACGGTATGACACATCTCAACAATAAGAGCATTTTTTGGCATCGCGCTCACAGCCATGACAACTGTGAACAATCCCGGATCTCCAGCAGCGGATGCATTTCACACTTTTTGGGATGCCAACAGCTTTTGTTTTTTTGGGTACTAAATTAAGATTCGGGCGACTTTGCGTCCTACTTGGACATCCTACTAAGATGCAGACAAACGCACAACATCCAGCAACAGCCCTTGTGAAGGTTCTAGATGGAGATTCAGTTCTGGGGGTGCTTGCTTCCCCTTTATGTAAGCATAAATATAACATGCTAACCTTCCTTAATACTACACACTATTTACACCTATAGTCACATTACTGCATCATCCTCGTCATCCAAAAGCATTCCAACTTTGTACATGGTCACATTTTGATGGTCTCCTATAGCAATGGCTCAATCTGTTGACAAAGTCCATTAGCATTGTTAATTGTTAACCATTTTACAATAAGACCACCCTTATAAAGGGTTTATAAATGATTACAACAGTTGTCATATGTTCATGCAGGCTCACTATTTGGCTAAGTTGATGTTTTAACATTAGTAGCATGTTTTACATTCTGTCTGAGAAAAGCGACAAGATAAGCTCAGCAACTAACAAAATCTCAGATCATCCAAATTGTGAGCCTGCAACCTAATAAACAAGTAGATTATAAATCATTTATAAACGCTTCATAAGGATAGTGTTATTGTAAAGTTAAGTTCCTTGTTAACTAATATCTTTGAGGAACATCAAATTCTAGCTTTTTTCAACGAGTAGGTTGAACTCAATCAAAAGGTTGTGGGGCATCATCCTAGTACATTGAAAAGAGGTTAGTCAAAAGCCCCACTTGCCTTCCGTGGTTCTTGCGGCCGTGCGTGTAATAGAATTTTACACACTGCAGTTTTGTTTTCGTTCCACGCTGCAGAACTTTTTGGAAATCAGACACCAAACGCAGATCTGATGAAGAACTTCTGACATGACTTTTGAAGCCACAGGCAGACATAGCAATATTAAATCATGTAATATTATATATCCTTTAAGGCCTTCGTCATTTGTCTCCTCATTGTCAATGCTGTCTGCACTTAAGTCTCATTTTTTGACATCGCTTTCTGAAATAATTCATTTAAGCATGCTGATGTGGTGTGAGGTATTTCTGGGAAGCTAGGTTTTGGATTGCAGGGGGTGGGGGGTGCTAAGGGGAGCACTTTAAAAGTCTCACCAAAAGGTGACCTATGTATACCTACTATTTTTGTAATATATTTTGGTGAGGTTAAACCCTGTAGTTTTCTAAAAGAAACATTACATGGCAGGGGATGTTCCACTTCATATTTGTGTCAATATAAAGATATATAGTTTGCTTTTAATGAAGGTGTGGATAGTGTTGTTTTTGGCGGCCTGTTTTGATTTTAGTTTTAGTCTAGTCTTTGCGACAAGCTGTCATTTTAGTCTTTATTAGTCTTAGTCACGTCCAAACTCTTTTTAGTCTAGTCAAGTTTCAGTCGACTAA
>JBBJLR010023615.1:0-13009 GCA_037577145.1 Brachypetersius gabonensis
CTGTCCCCTGTAGTTAGAGAATGGAAGTCGCTTTGGATAAAAGCGTCTGATAAATGCCATAAATGTAAATGTAAGAAAAGAAATGTTTCCAAGATGCAGATTCTGTGCTTTTTACAGAAGTGGAAGCTGGGAATTAAGCCCCTTCCTATTCATGTAATTATAATCGTTCTGGGATGGTGCTTTTATCGCAATTACACTTTTATCTTTTATCACATTAGGAAATTCAGCGATGGCTCTTAACTTCCCCTTGTGCCGGACTTGTGTAAAAAACTGAATGTAGTTTGAGACCAGAGAGGTTACTGCATCCAACACTGCCAGCAGAATCTTGCAATTTCACAGTTCTCCCACTGGGTGTTGTGTGTATGTGTGGTCAGAGGTGTGTGTATATTTACACACATTTCTAAACATAAGTACAAGTTCTTAAATTCCACACTTTATGCAGAAAGATCGTATGCACCCTTTATGCACAGATCTGTGTTTATGCACGCTTGATAAATGAGACCCCAGAAATTTAGCCTTCAGGTCTGTAGACAATGTCACCCACAAGGTGGCCAGAGCCAACCTGTCTCATGCTATAAGACCAGGAACCTCCCTCCAATGAGCAGGAATTCTGTCATCCCAAAGCAGACATCAGGAGAACCCTATTGAGTGTGAACCCACAAGAAGCTGCGTGACCTGACAACACACCTGGCTGCATGATCTGGGAATGCACTGACCAACTAGTTGATGTCCACAGATATTTTCAACATATCCTTAAGGCAGATGTCCATTCCAGCATGCTTCAAATTCACAACTTTCTAGTGCCGAAGAATTCATTAGCGACATACCTGAACGACTACCATCCCGTGATGCTCACTCCTTTCATCATGAAGTGCTTTGAGAGGTTAGTCACGGCACACTAAAGTCCAGTCTCTCCACATTTTTATACCCAATACAATTTACAGACTGGTTCAACAGATCTAATCCAAAGATGCCACATGCTATGCCCTTCACCTCTATCTGTCACATCTGGACAAAAAAGACACATATGTCCGAAGGCTTTTCCTAGACTTTGGCTCAACCTTCCACACAATCATCCTCCAAAAGCTGATTGTGAAACTCAACTACGCTCTCTCCAATTGGCCCCAGTCAGTACTGAAGGGCTGCAACACTCCCAACACCATCACTCTGAGCACCAGAGTGCCATACAGCCACACACACCACATATCATCAGTTTCACTGATGACAGAACTGTACTGGGACTGATAAGCAGCAGAGATGAATCAGCCTACAGAAAAAGTTGACACTGTTGACACTTGTCACTGTTGACAAGACTAAAGAGATCACTTTGGACTTCAGGAAGACACATCCTGCCCACACCCCACTTAACATCAATGACTCTGCTGTGGAGATTGTTAGGAGCACCAAGTTCCATGGTGTGCACATAACTGAGGATCTCACATGGACACGAAACACTACCTCCCTAACAAAGAAAGCCTAGCAGAGACTACGCTTTCTGAGACGGCTGAAATGAGCGAGCTTTCCTCAATACCACACTCTGCAAAACCATGCTGCCCCCCATTCTCCCCCTCACTTCATCACCCCCCAGTTTGATTCGATTGATTTGTTAAATGATTAAAAGTTTACTACTTTGTTTATGGTAAGGATTGCATTATTTCTAGTAATTCTGTGAAATTAGTTAATTATTTATTGATATGCAGAGAGTAGTCGTCTTAGGCAAAAGGGCTCATGCTTTTCTCGGCCTCTCTGTTGTCTTGCCATTAGAACAGTTTAGCAGTATCATCTCCTCTTGCCTTGCTTGGTAAAGCAGGGCACTTGGTTTGGACACTGGTTGCCAAGGCCAAGCCCAGGTCCAACATACACAGTCTAATTCCCTACTGGTGACTCACCTGTCAGTTGACTGCATTAGCCAAGCCATGTGAGGCAAACGAATAGGCCATAAGTCGTGACCTAGGGCCTCTGTAGCTCTATGTCTTACACCAGCGTGAATAAACTCATGGAGGTATTTGATTTAATTGCTGTAACAGATAGTAATTCAAGGAACAAATGTTCTGTAACATGTCTTTCAGATGCTAACTTTCTTACATGCTTTATGATGCAAAAGACATTCTATTGTCTGTTTAAATTAATTAAAGATTAATTAATTAATGATGAGCATTTTGTTTTCAAAGCAACCTCAGTAGACATGAAAGTCAAATCCAGTTTGTTTAACTATAACAAAAAGGGTTGGGTTGTACATTGTTTGATCCTAAGTGTTAAAGACAAAAAGTAATTTAATTTGCTGATTAAATTAATTACCTTCACATAATTGTCCCAACAAACCGACCCAGAGGTATGTGTTCACCATTTTGTATCATCTCGGTGTGCTAACTCTGTCAGCCATGTTTTGTGCTTCTATGTTTTGTGTTTCTTTGCTGTGTTTGCTGCTTCTCTCACAAACTCTGGTTAGCTTGTGCTTGTCCATGGTCCTGGAGGAACATTGTTTCATTATTACTATGTACTGTGTATATGGTAGAAATGACAATAAAATCTACTGGACTTGACAGTTTCTAGTCCCAATGTGTCTGTTAGTCTTGGGTTAGGTCTCCCATAGCTTCATTCACAGAACTCCACAGTCGAGAGTTACCCTGACTCCCAAGAATCCCTCTACACCATTAAGCAACATCCCTTCCTGTAGTTCCTTTATTCTCCACATTCATCGAGAGCACCTATCTCGCCTGCCTTTCTGTATTATGGGCGAGTTACCCTCTCTAATAGTGGTGTTTAGTGTGCAGAGGGCTACTCCGCCTCCTCATCATCAATCATCAACTCATCATCAATTGAGACTGTGCCATTGATCTCCAGTCTGGGGCATTCCTCCTCGGTAATGCTCATCGTCAATATCTGGAACTCAGGCCATGGAGAAATACATGACTAAGGGTTTTTGTCAAGCTCTCTGATCTGGAAATCATCAGAGAAGGTAACAGCAGTGACAGAGTGGCTGAAGCCACCAGTATATGTTTACATCTCCTTCTCCAACATTGTGTTTATTTTTAAACAAAGTTGATGATACTTACCAAACCACTTGCATTTGTGGTTTGAAAGAGCTTTTCTGTGACCCTTTACTAATTATTTATTTGCATGGAGGTGGCTTTTAACTATAAATGACCCTGAATGCAATCTCCTGAAGTTATCTAACCTATGTTCCCCATGCCACTCGGTTAAAATTTACTTGGTGGTCACTTGATCAATGGATTAAATGCAGAGAAAGTATATGACATTATTCACACTGTGTGCTGCGGTGTGTTCACACATGACAATAAGGCACTACTTTACTTTATTTAGTTGTTCTTTATATAATTTCTGGGGATTCCTGTACCCTAACTATGACTGTGATAACCATTTCATTTGTTTCCTTAATGTGTTATATTGACGTATAATGTATCGTGTGAAACACTTAGTGTGTGTAAAGTCCTGAAAAGTGGAGGTTTTGACTCTAGATCGATCTTCTTCACTGTGTTAGGCCAAAATATGCTTGCATGCTCCAGAGGTTAATCACTGCTGTAAGGGTTTAACACATTTTAGTTACTGCCTATAGAGTGGCTGTTTATAACTACTATTAGATGAAAGATACATCTCATGGATGCGCTGTGAAGTATCAGTGATGTGACTTGGGATCATTGGATGCAAGATCAGACACCTTCTCCCAGGTGACCCAGCTGGAGTTGATCAGACCTTGTCCCTGCCACCTTCAGCCACGGATCTGCCCTCCTGATACAAATCACCTTACTGATCTTTTGTCATTCCCCAACATTGTGAATGCTTTGCAGAGTGAATGTCCTACAAACTCTTGGCTGCCCACCTCCACAGCCGGTTCACCAGCTTTGCCTTCAGCATTCTTCCACTAGCTTCAGATACTTGGCCCGCTTCCTCTCGTTGGCGTCAACCATATGTTCTTCCCAGGCCACTCTCAGTTCCAGTATGATCAATTGCTTGGTGGAATCAAAAACAATGATTATGTCTGACTACAGTCATAATAGTGTTATTTGAACTGGAAACTTGCCTAGGTCTACTTCCATGAGCCAGTTGTTTGCAGTGTTGAGGAGGCTGGTCTTTGATGGAGGTTGTGGGTAGGGTTCTTATGGAAGTTTCATTGTCACTCTTTCCCCGGACAAGGAGGTTTGCCGGGCTTGGAAGATAAAGTTAGATAAGCCTTTTTATGTCCAACAATTTCCATTGTTTTATATATATATATACAGTAAACCCCACTTTAAAGCGGATCAGCAGTCACACTAACGTTATAATAGCAAAGAAATGCGGAGGATATCTGCAGTTTCCTTTGGTATAAGCAGGGTAAATACAACTATTATTATTATTAATCCCAATGTTGAGAAACTCTTTGTGGATGCACTCCCTCTAGAAATGTCAGCATTGCATTCTTTACAAACAGCTTTCTGTGTGTCTTTCTTAGACATTTCTTAGAGATATTGAATGAGCCACGCGGCAGACATGCTGTCTCTAATCCAGTCAGGAGCTGCAGGTTGCGGTTGTTGATTGTGTCATCACTGTTTTCGGTTGCATAAAAAAAATAAATTGGCCCAAACCGAAAATGCTTTTTTCCATTTTCGTCCGAAAATTTCTGTTTGTAAGGGGCGGCACGGCCACATCCAGATGCCTTCTGGACTGCTCTGTTCAGACTGTGTCTTTTTTAGTTTTTCGGTTTTTTGCATTTCTACTTTTGTGTGTTTCAGACAATTCCATATTTTTAATTTAAATCTACTTATTGTTTATAATGTTTGCATCTCAGCCGAGAAAGACAGGCAGATGGCCGTCGTCCCTTACCCCTACATTTTACTGTATTTTTATTACTAAATTTATTACTATTTTTACCTGTTTATACCAAAGAAAATGCCTGTGCATGAATTACAGTTCAGCATGGGCTTACCTTTGTCACGGTCAGCCCCGTGAACCCATGATGGAAAATAACGCCTCGGGGCAGCCATGCCTTTGCTTGGAAGTTTTATTAAGAAAATCAGAAAACAAGTAACAAAACCTGGCACGGTGGCCGATACAGAAACTCAGGCAGGAGACACACGTGGCAAGCTCCTCACGTGGTACACAGGCAGACAGGTGTCCACTCACCCCTCTACTGTCCTTCACTCCAGGTTGCCCCTCACCCACTTTGCTGCCGTGGGTGGCCAGGCTGAGACACCGTCTCTGTCCCAGTGTCTGGAGTTCCCCTCATCCAGGGAAACTCCCGAGTGGATGCGAGGACATGACCTCCACCCGAAAGACCCTTGGCTGGTATGAAGTCCGCTGTCCACCAGACCCAGCTTGCTGCTGGGGTCGAGGCCACCTCCGTGGGCCTCCTGAGTGCTCCTCCTGAACGCTCCCTGGCTGGAGCTCACAAAGTCCACTCCGTGGGGCTCTTCCCGACTCCCCTCGGGTTCTGTAGCTCTCTCCAGCCCTTTTCCCTCTCCAGGGAGCGAGTCACAGCTCCTCTCTCGCTTTCGCGAGCTCTCTGACTCCGCCCCTTTGTCCTGGGGTTCTCCGTGGCTCCTCACAAGCCCTCCCGAGCTCTCTTGCACGAACCCCTCTCTGTGGGGCTTGCGGTAGCTCCTCTCTCGCTCCCGCGAGCTCTCTGACTCAGCCCCTCTGTCCTGGGGCTCTCCGCGGCTCGCCTCGAGCACTCCAGAGCCCTCTGGCTCGAAGCCCTCCCCACGGGGCTTTTCGCGGCTCACCTCGAGCCCTCCAGAGCCGTCAGACTCAGCCCCTTTTCTCTGGGGCTCTTCGCGGCTCGCCTTGAGCACTCCAGAGCCGCCAGGCTTGACCCCTTTCTCCTGGGGTTCTCCACAGCTCATCTCGAGCACTCCAGAGCTGCCAGGCTTGACTCCTTTCAACTGGGGCTCTCCGCGGCTCGCCTCGAGCACTCCAGAGCCCTCTGGCTCGAAGCCCTCCCCACGGGGCTTTTCGCGGCTCACCTCGAGCCCTCCAGAGCCGTCAGACTCAGCCCCTTTTCTCTGGGGCTCTTCGCGGCTCGCCTTGAGCACTCCAGAGCCGCCAGGCTTGACCCCTTTCTCCTGGGGTTCTCCACAGCTCATCTCGAGCACTCCAGAGCTGCCAGGCTTGACTCCTTTCAACTGGGGTTCTCCGCGGCTCGTCTCGAGCACTCCAGAGCCGCCAGGCTCGAAGCCCTCCCTCTGGGGCTGTAGGCGGTTCTCCTCGAGCTCTCTGGAGCCTTCTGGGACTAACCCCTTTCCGGAGGGTGTATCATAGTCCCCTTTAGGCTCTCCTGAGCGACCTGACGTGGATCCCCCACACCTTGGGACTCGTCGCAGCACACCTCAGGCTCCTTCGAGCGACCGTAGACGAACCCCTGGAGCCCTCCCGTGCCTCTCTGCACGGAGTCTCCTTCCCGGGTTTCTTTGTCGCTCCCCTTGAGTCTTTCTTTGTCTGCCCTGACGGAGTCCCCTTCGTGGGGGTCCCTGTCGCTTACCTCGAGCCTCTCCATGTCTGCGCTGATGGAGTCCCCTTGGTGGGGGTCCCTGTCGCTCCCCTCGAGCCTCTCAGGGTCCTCTGGCATGGCTGCTTCCTTTGGAGGTTTGGCGCTTTCCACCTTGCCGATACCTCCAGTGGTCCCCCCTTCCCAGGAACCCCCCTCTTCGCCCTCGACGACCCCACTATCCCCCAAAAAATCTTTTCTGGGTGGATATATTCCCCTCACTAGCTACCCCAGACCCCTTTTCCCTGCTGGTTCTGGCGATAACCCTCGGCTGGGCCCTATCTGGTTCCCCTATCGCCTTGGCCAACCCCCCCAGGAATCCTAATAACCAGACTAGCCACGGATCTGGGGCGCTCTCTCCTAGGGCTAGTCTGGCTGCTGGGGGCTTCTGGCGTGGAGCAGGCGTGGGTGGCTGTGTGGGGTTGGTGTGGGGACGTTGTAGGCGGGGCGCAGGCACCGGCCATGCTGATGGTGGTGGCGGCTCGGCGCATGCCGTCCGTGACGCGCCGGCCGCTTCTTTGGGGCTGGCGCCAACAGCGTTCTCTCCCCTCCGGGAGGATGGTGGAGGATCGAGGAGGTTCTCTGTGTCGCCTTCCTCTGCCAGAGCACGGAGCACACAGTCGGGGAGGTTGTCCGTGACCCATCTCCGGAACGCCTCGTCGGAGAGGTCCTCCTCCACCTGTGGTCATTGTATCACCGGTCTTGGCAGAGGTCTTTGCGTAGGTTGGGTTATTCTGTCATGGTCAGCCCCGTGAACCCATGATGGAAAATAAGGCCTCGGGGCAGCCATGCCTTTGCTTGGAAGTTTTATTAAGAAAACCAGAAAACAAGAAACAAAACCTGGCACGGTGGCTGATACAGAAACTCAGGCAGGAGACACACGTGGCAAGCTCCTCACGTGGTACACAGGCAGACAGGCAGAACACTCCAGCAACTTAACATGAAATGACATTGAACAATAACCCGACCAGGACTGTGACATAAAGCAGAACTTGAATACATACACAAGGGATACAGATAACCGAACACAGAACATAAATACACATGATCACCCTGTCGTCAGCTGATGCCACTTCGCTGGCTCAGAGCACTCAGGGCATTTCAAAATAAAAGTCCCAAAAATACGAAAAATACACGAAAATACAGTGAAAATGCAGCTCCACCTGGTGGAGGCTGCCCGAACCATGACAACCTTTATATTTTCCTTAAGGGTAATTTATTAAACTAAGTTTTAAATGAAATTAAATGACTAAAGCCAAATTAAAATGGCATGATAACATTTAACCAAATCAAACATTCACATTATTCCAAATGGTAACAACTTTATTTTTTACTATGAAGATTTGATATTTGATGAAATGGGGATGAGGCAGTTTTAAAAATGATATTGTTTAATCTTAGGCCTGTATTCTTTGAAAAATGTTATCACTGTGCTCAGGATGTTATTTTTTGTACCGAATAGTTAAATAAAGTTGTTAAGTAAGAAGCCATTGACTTGAGTGGTATAATTTTTGGAATTGTTCGTTGTAATGAGGTTACTGTCACCACCGTCAGTTTCATTTGTTTTAAATGAATAAACTTACAATGTTTATTCAGTGCTGTTGAGCTATTAAAGTACTAGTCTCTTTTAATACAAAAATATGTTTGTTAAATAAAAAAACATTTTTTTCTATTTAGACTTAAACATTGTATAATGTTAGATATTTTAAATAAGTACATGTACTACAGTATAAAAAATTAACAAAAGTGAATATTCAACATTTAACAGCATATATGTGTCCTAAGGGTGCCATAAAATGATTTAAAATATCATATAGACTAAATATATTAGACCAAATAAATAAATAATAATTTACCTTTTATTGTGTCTGACGGTGTTGACAAAAACAAAGTAATAACTTTAAAAAACGCCAGTTTTATGAAAAATATACAAGATGTGCACGTTGCACCGGTACATTGCTGAACAGCCAAGATCATCTATCATAATATACCAAATTCTCAAGAATCAGTGGTTTACATAGCCATGGAATGCTTAAAAATACGTGGTGTTGAGAGTTTTGAATCCTGCAGCTGCAAGTGGCCATCAGGAAGTAGTGGACAAATTTGGGAATGGTTTCTGTAACTGAGCCATCCTGCCTCCAGACAGTCAGGGCCCAATTCTGAGCCTATCCACCTATAGGGAACTCAGCAAAGTAGAGCTCAAAGCTGAGCAAGAAGTGATTCAGAAAAGTGGTCACCCCTTGACACAGCAAACGTTATTGTTTTAGGAGGAGTGTAGGAGTAGAGGGGCAAACATGGCTAACCAACTCCACCACCACCTGTGTTAGCTGGTCAATGTGAGAACCAAAGCTCGATGGTTGTCTCAACTAGAAGAGGTACCCTTGCTGCATGAACAAATGTGGTCCAAACATCTGTCATGGTTCTAGCTTTACAGGCACAATGACACGCTTGCAGGAGTACTTCCATCCAGTAATCTGGTGACCTTGATGAATGAGAGTGTGGCAGCCTAGAGCTACCTGTTGCACAGATACCACGAAGGCTTATAATAAGATAATGAGGCTTAAGACCATTGGTATTTATGTGACAATTATGAAATCTGAAATATTGAAATTACCATTTAGAATAACTCTATAAAATACAAATCGGTAAGCCACATTATGAAAAATCATATTCATAATGTGTTTGTGTTTGTTTATTTATTTATATTTCTTAAATTTCAAGCTTCAAGCTTCACATTAAGCTTATAGCTCAATCATTAGCCCCGAAGCAATAAAGTTCCTATAAAACAATACAGGTTGTTATAGGCTACAAATTGCATCTATAGTGGAAATACAAGTCTTGCTACCAATAAGTGTATGGATGAGCAATATTTTGCTAGCAGGAGGGGGCTTGTTTTTTCTTGCTAAATAAATGACAGGGATCTAGAAATGTAACTACAGCTATCTGGCAGCTCCAGTGTGTAAATGATAGTCCAGAAAGGTAGGAGTGTAAAATGTCATTTCTACAAACATGTTGTTTACTAGTGTGAAATAATAGTGTATTCTTTCAAACACATATGGGAACAAAATCCTAGTCACCCAGAACTCCATGGTAATCAGTGACCATTTGCTGTTTCCATTGGACATTCAAAATATGTTATACATATATAAAAATCCCTTTGTCGTCATGAACTTGTGTAAAAAGGCAGAGCTAAAATGCGACTTGCTAATATTAGGAAATGGTTGAAAAGGTGCAGAAAATTGCATTCTAGGAAAACTGAAAGTAAATAATACTTTTATTTTAAGAAGATTTTTGCCAAAAAGAGGAGACTGAATATGAGGAGTAAGATAAACAAAAAAGGAGCCCAATGTTTCAGAACTGCACAGTTAAACTGAATCTGGGCGTTTTTAAATGCCATAATCAACTGTCAGATGCCACCTGCATGACCAGAAGCTCTTTGGATGAGTTCCATGAGAGAAGCCTTTGCTAAGAGCAATTCACAAAGTGCAGGGAGTGAACTTTGCAAAATGTCATTGGAACTACAAATGCAATCATATGACATAGTCAGACGATGCAAATGAAAAAACTTTTTGGTTTATGTACATTGTTAGTGCTAAAGAGGTGCGTAGCTTCCTGGGGTTAGCTTGGTACTACCAGCGGTTCGTGCAGGATTTTGTAACATTCGAGCAGCGGTTACATTGGCAGAGTGAAAAAGTGTGAAGCTGTGTTCGAACAGCTGTGAGAGGCATTGGGGATGGCATTGGGGAAGGTGTTAATGAGCCTGGACCCAACGAAGATGTTGCCATCAGTGTGGTCCATAACAGCCGTGCTGCTCTGCATGGGACGAGATCGCTGCCGCAGGCCTGGAACTGAAAGGATACCATTCACAGTGGGGTACGCTGGAGCTGCGACGGGGCTGTGTTACCACCTATGGCGACACCCCAATGGGCAGCACGAACTGTGGCAGTTGCTGCTGCCCCATGCACTACAGGGGGACATCTTAAGGTCGATGCATGGCACGGTGGGGGTCAGACACTTCGGGGTGCCGAAAAACTGCCAAGGCTCTGGAGTCAGTTTTGTTAGCCGGAGTGCAGACAGGATGTTGAACTGTTCATGCATTGCTGCAACACCTGCTCCGCTGAAAAAGGGCCAAGTGGTCAGTCAGATGCAGCCCTATATGGTAGGGGCCCCCATGGAATGAGTAGGTGTGGACATTTTATGACCATTTCCTCAGACGGAACTGGGAAACCGCTATGTTCTGGTCGCAATGGATTATTTCACAAAGTGGGCCGAGGCGTACCAGAGCATGACCACTGTAGCAAACAAACTGGTCAGGAAGTTCTTCTGCCAGTTTGGGACTGCACAATGACCAGGGGCAGAACTTCCCCTGCAGGTTTGGAGACATGTGTCGCTGGCTGGGGATACACAAAACTCGATGGGCTGGTGGAGCAGTTTAACCATACGCTGGCGACCCAGCTGGTGATCTTGGTGGCAGAGCACCAATGGGACTGGGACCGACACTTACACCATGCAAGAAAGCATGCAAAGCACACCAGGGGTGTTGATGTTTGGTCAAGAGCCGTATAGACTTCGGACCTCCCCCTGCGTCTGAGATTGCGGATCCACCAGGTCCAGAGTAACTCCACCAACTGCAGGCACAGCTGAGGCTGTTATAACCAAATCTTATTCAAGAATTTAATAAAAGAGTAGTCCAAGTTCATTCGTGTGTTTTAGGCTTTTTACTGTTAATAGTGACAGATGATACTATTCAAAACACTCAATTTCAGATTGATCAAGGAACAGATAACTTGCTGACACTAATTCTTTGCAATCGCCATGGCAGAAATGAGTGGAGAAGGGTTTGCGGCACAGATGCAGAGCCAGGTAGCATTAGAATGGTGCTGCCACCCTGTGGTGAAAGGAGGAATTCAATTTTATGTTTTATGACGGTCTTTTGCTGGCCAGATGATCATATAGATAAAATCCATGCCATAAATTGCATTTACAGTAGGCTAATGGACTAATCATACATTACTGTTTTTCGGTTAGCGTACAAGGAGAATTAAGCTATTTCTAGTCTTTTGCTGGCCAGATGATCATATGCAGGGTACAGGGAAGGACAACAAAAACTGTGTGGAAGTATCATGCATGTAATGTGTCCCTTTGCCTTCATCGGAAAAGAAACTGATGTGCTGTTTGGCATTGTGATTAGACGGCTTATTCTATTCTTATTTATACTGGCATACGTACACTTATATATTTATACTGGGGTTTTTTTTACTTACACTATTTTTGTGATGTTGATATTTATTTATTCTACTTTACCGTGTGCAGCAGATTCTCTGAGTAGTTAAGTATTTTTAAAAGATTTAGAAGATTTAGTTACAACAAAAGCTTTGGCAGCAGGGCCAGGCAGACAATGACAGCAACTAGCAGGTGGCCATTGATGGGGGAGGGGGCGGAGTTACAGGAATGAAATGCCCATCTAGGGAATATACATGTGAAATAGCAGAGAAAAAGAGGGTAGCCTTATATTATCACAATTTGAAGTAAAACTACATACCGTTTCTGAAGTTTTTGTTGCCAACACACATGTTTACAAAGTTCACTTCAAAAGTCTTGCTCAGATATATTTAGGGTGTGTTTATTTACTTTGTTTGAAGACCTCTGAAAATAGTTTTTTGTCATGTTTACACAATATTTAAAAAAAATTTATGCCATTACATTCACTTCACTCACATATTATTATAGCTGCTGAGGTTTTCCAGAATATAACAAAATGTGTCACCTTTTGTAGAAGTTTTAGTGAGATGAAATACTTAAAAATGTAACGGTGTAGCAAAATGCCTCAAAGTGCCAGAAAGCCCTAGGACCTCAGAGGGTTAATACCAAGAGGAGTTTCAAACAGCACATATTTGCTCTTACCTGTTATAATCAAAGAACAATGATAGGAGGGAACAACACAATAATATGTTTGTTCAGTCAAAACCTCCTCTCTCACTGTGTCCACTCTCTTAATGGGTGCATTGTGTTTGGGAGTCTTTTGAAGGACTGGAGAACCCACATGAACACATGGAGCTGTGGGGCAGCTAGAGGACTCTTTCAAAGAGAACAATCTGTCTCTACTCCAAAGGTCTCCCTTGCAGTAAACAGTGTGTGCGGCTGCAGCGAAGGACGGTCATCGAGTGGCTGATCACCTGGATGTAGAGAACCTCCCGGGCAGACAGAGAACAATGTGTCTCAACAGCTTCAGAGTAGCAGGATTAGGCAGGTCCTGAGGTGCAATGCTGAACTGTAACCTTGATCATAAAGACTGCTCCACTCCATTACCTCTGTGGAGAAACTCTCTTTCAATTTCTCTCTCTCTCTTACTCTTCCTCTTTTAGATGTGTTCTCTTTAGTACATAGACATGCACATACACACCCACCCACACACACACCACACACACACACACACACACTCACACTCACACACACCACACACACACACACACCACACACACACACACACCACACACACACCACACACACACACACACACACACACAC
>JBBJLR010023632.1:0-13007 GCA_037577145.1 Brachypetersius gabonensis
ACACACACACACACACACACACACACACACACACACACACACACACACACACACACACACACACACTGTCTTTCTCTGTCTTGCGTAAACATATCAATAAAGCATCTCTTTGTTATTTTGGAGTGGTGTAAAATAGGATGCACTATCAAATAAGGATAAATATAATACTGTGCAGAAGTCTTGAGCCCCCTCCCCTTTTATATTTTGTGTCTTTATATTTTTTAGGAAAATTAGTGAGTAGATTGTTGTGCAAACATACATGGAAACTCAGTATAAACCATAATTCTAGCCAGCTTTAAAGTCAGTGTTTGTTCTGAGCACCATTATGACCACCATTCACAGCCTGAACTCTTTAAAGTCTTCAGGAATAGTTCTCCAGGCTTCTTGAAGGACGGTCCAAAGATCTTCTTTGAATGTTGGCTGTCTTTTGTTTCGTTCTCTGTCCAGATGATCACACATTGCTTCAGTAATGTTGAGATCTGGGCTTTGGGAAGGCCGAATCATGACTGTAACGAAGTGTGTCTTCTGTTGAGGTGCTTTGATTGTATTGACAGTGTTTGGGATTGTTGTTGTGCTACAAAATGAAGCCGTTGCCAGTCATACACTTTCCATATGGTATTAGTGGGATGGGGTGGCTCAAGACTTTTGCACAGTACTGTATGTCTCCTAAACCATATAAAACGTAAACCGGTTTAAAATATAGTTATCAGTATATATGTGGAGAAGTGAGTGTCTTGTGTGTCCTCCTGGGCAGAATTGCAGAAGCTATGCCCTCTAGTGGTGATTCGTAGAACCTGCGTATCTCATGTCATTTTTATCTATAAAACGGGACAGTTTAAGCTTTATTTATATTCAGTTGCCTGGGCTAATGGACATTGTTGAAGATTAAGGGAGTGCTTTAAAAAACAAATAGTTAAAATATAGTTCTAATTCACCAGGATGTGTGTATTGTTCCCAGAGGTGGGTTGTTTGGGTAAAACTCCACCTCAGCATTTTGTTCCAACCGCCTGGTCTGTTTAGTTTGCTCAGACCATTAGGAGAGGGATTCAGGCAGATACTGGGATCGATTTTTATTTTTTGTCTTACTGTTAAAGCCCATATTCAATGATTTATAAGATTTTCTCAAGTTTAGAGATGCACCCGAAGGTCCCCGGACAGTCTGATGCGTAACCAAATGTTTGTTTTCTGCCATTCTGGTTTATTAATAGTGACAGCTCTGGCTACTCTGACCTCCTTTCCTAGTTCCACAAGAGAAGAATGAGGTCTGGCGCTACTTCAAGAGTATGCTTTCAGAGTAAATCTGTGTACGAAAGTAAACGTATATTGAAGTTTTAAAAGTGATAATAAATATTATAATAATAAAATATTAAATATTAATACTTGTCAGCACTGCATTGATATAATATTGTGCCAAAAAATATTGTGACAAACTGCATCGATTTTTTCAGATTTAATAGAAAATGTTGCATATGTTATTTCGCCAGACTATATAATATGCAAGGTGGCGACGCTATCAAAGTAAATGAGTATGTTAAACATGTTTTTAAAATGATAATCTTAACAAATATAATCGTGATAGATATATATAGATGCTTGTATTGATATAATATCAGGCCAAAATATTTCATGATATATTGAATTTTTCTCTCCCGCTTTTTACTCTCCCGAGGTCTGGTTTGCCTGAAATTATGGGCACACATCACAAAGCCGTGTTTTCTGGCATCCTGGTTTATTGATGGTGACAGACCTGGGCGTAGGTGGGACGTTTGTGGGAGTGGATGTGCACGAGTGTGCATAAAAAGGTTAGATTTGTGTTTGAATCTGGTGTGGTGTGTGTTCCCAGGACAGCCAGTGCAGTCACTTCTTCCAGCTGAAAAACATCTCCTTCTGCGGATACCATCCCAAAAACAGCAAGTAAGGGAACCGTGTCCTGATATTTGTCTGTTCTTTATTGATTTATTGACAGGAGAGCAGAGTGAGTAACCAAACCTCTCATCTCTCGACAGATACTTTGGCTTCATCACGAAACACCCGGCGGATCAGAGGTTCGCCTGCCATGTCTTCGTCTCTGAAGACTCCACGAAGCACCTTGCAGAAGCTGTTGGGTGAGTCTTCTTCACACTTGTTCAGAATTTGCTTTATAAAATGCAGCTATGAGACTCATGCACATGACAGGCCAGAAGACTGCTGATTTTTCACATTTTTATTGCAAGATAATATTAGAAATATTTTGACAAATGTCACTGACTGGTTTTGAATATTTTATAGTCTGTAGCAGGGGTCTCGAACTCCTGTCCTGGAGGGCTGTGGTCCACCGTTTCGGTGATTTCCTCAGATATAGCTGGTTCACCTCGCCAGTTAGTTACCAGGTTTAGTGATTGTGTGCTGGATACAGGCCTTCTAGGACTGGAGCTTGCCACCCGTGGTCTTTAGTGACACGTTATTTAGCCACAAAGCCTCATGGTTTTGAAGAGATTCACTTTGTGTTGATCATTTTGTTGATCATTATGTCACTCAGCGCCCCCTACTTTGTGCTCCATCTGGTTTATTCACACACATATTTAAACTAGATTTTATCTTGGTTTTCCCTGGATGCTCTGGATCCCAAAGCCTGAATTTTTTTCCAAACTGTTCCTTCAATCCCAACCAAATTCTAAATTAAATTTGAATTATTTGAATTCCTTTATTGTCAGTGTACACAATGAGATTTAATATTCAGCTACTCCTCCTATGAAAATACATACACTTTGTACATTTTATAATATTGTACTAGTTATATTAAAGTTATGGTCTATATATTAAATGCAATGTATATAATACTTATAAACAATCTTATATACTATACACATGTACACTTATACACTAGTTATTTCCTTAAATTATGTTTACATCAGGTAAGGTTGTCTTCACTCATGTTCTGCTGCTCTCTCCTCCCACAGGAGAGCCTTCCAGATCTATTATAAAGAATTTGTGGAGGTTTCATGCCCGACAGAGGACATTTATCTGGAATAAACCCCACACTGCCCTTTAGTGGCCGTGTACAGATGTACAGCGATGTGTATTATAAATATGCTGCATGACGGACGTGCATAAACATAATCCAAACACTAATCTATCAGACTAAAAAGAATACAGAGATGAAGATGTGGCACCTTTCTGACGTTTCGGAAAAGAGAGAACTTAAATACGAGGTCTGGTTATGAGCGAGCAGGCCGATGGAGAACTCGAACACTGAGCTGGCCATGAAGACGTGATGGTGGAGGTGGTTCTCCATCATAAAACCTGGTCTGGAGTAAAAGGGAGATGTTGTACAGCTCCCTCATGCTACTGAGGCTCCATGAGGAGTGGAATACAGACATTTCTACACTGTAAAATATAATGTTCCATCATTCTGCAGCACCTGCTACTAGAACAGCTCTCTGGCGATAAAACAGTGTGGTTGGATTTAAAACACAGAAGCCTTTTCACGTCCTCATCTGGTGTCTCACCTCCCTCCCACCCCCCGCAGTGTTCTAGATAGTACAGAGCTCAGCTTGCAGTAAAGGCTAAATATCACTTCAGCTCAGTTCAGCTTAATGTGCTGCCTGGTCATTTTAGTGTGGAGAATCTCAGCCCACAGACACGCTGACTGAGGACACCCAGCTTTTCAAAGTGTTTCAGTAGAAATGGGAGAAAAGGAAAAAGTTTTTTAGAAGATTATTTATATTTATATATACATTACTGCACAAAAGTGTAAAGTCCTCCCTAATTTGTTTATATTTTGCTTTCAAAGATCCAGACTATTTTGTATTTTTTATGTCGTTTTGAGGAATAATTTGCCAGGCTCTCATTTTCAGTCCCTGAAACTGAACAGTCTCTGAGGAATGTTTTGTTTGTTAAGCCACAGTGACCTACATATGAATTTTTCAAGCTTCAAAAATGACATCTTTGTTAAGTCCTGAACCAGAGAAGAAACAGCTGATTCCAGATGATCAGATGCTGATCACAGTGTACTAATGCCTAGTCTCCATGTATCTTTAGGAACTTCGCAGGCTGTCATAGTAAAATATTTGTTCTTATTTCTTTCTTTATTTTTGCATCAACAAGGTGATTCAACACAAAATATAAAGAAATAAGGGGGCTCAAGACTTTTGCATAGTACTGTTTATGTATAAAGTTTTAGTCACAAACATTTACATGTGTGTTAAAACCCGATCAGGCTTTAATATGATAACTTACTGCAAAACTGACAAAAACACAGCATTTGTATTAAAGCGTTTTTGAAAGCAAAGTGTCCTCAGCAGTGGCCTTCAGGTTAATTGTCTCTATAAAGGAGGAAATTCAGATGTTTCTCTTCGGTTCTGAGAAACTCAGTGAGGGCTGACAGTTCTGGACTCGACTCGACTGACTCGGCCCGGCGTGATCACTTATTGTGGCTCTTCGGCGTCACTCCTGACCGTCCCAGGATCAATCAACAGTTCAGTAGCAGGAAATAGATACAATAATATCAGGTTAAATAAAGATGCAACCTAAAATTACAGTATTAATCATATTCAGTTTTGAATAACATTAGTATTCAAAATACATAAAATTGTAATAATGAATATTTGTAACAGCATTTGTGAAATGTTCAAGTAAAATTACAATTCAGAAAAGGTTCCTAAATAAAATAATGCAATTACTATTTTAAATACATTTCTAACAAATAACACTGGGAAATCAAATGAAAAATCATAGTACAATTCCAGTAAGATTCTCGTCAAATTAATATAACATAGTTGTACATTTATGTCCATGATGGCATTCCAGTACTATTCTGGTCAAATTAATGTTTAGAATACGTTTCTAATAAATTGATATTTTAAACAAAGCTGTATTAAAGTTCTAGTAAAATTACGGGTGAATTAATATTCAGAAGTTCTTTTCAACTGAATGTTCAGAAAGCATCTTATTGGTGTTCAGGTGTTAAAGCAGGTTTAGATGTTTTAATTTATTATTTAATATGTCTTCTGGTTACTATTGATCCCAAATCAAACAGACCTTCTGCTGTTTTGGGTTTAAAATAATAAAAGAGCAGCAGTTTGAGGGTTCAGGGCAACAAAGGAGCTTTCAGAACTGAATCAGTCAGTCAGGAGTCGGGTCAGGAATCTGTAATCAGAAGTGAGGAATCAGGAGTCCGAAATGAGTCAGGAGTGAGGGGTAAGCGGCAAGGGTCAGAACTGAAAGCCCCTGACTTTGACTCCTGTTTCCTCACTCCTGATTCCTCACTCCTGACCTCTGAGTCAGGAGACAGGAGTCAGGACTGAAGGCCACTCACTTGGCTGGGAAGCACAAACTCACCATTGCAGTCACCAGAGTCCTTCCTATAGTGCCTCCTTTTCTATTTTTTTTTGGTGAGGGGACTGTTTTTAAGTGCTGGTTACCCCGCAGTGTGAGTGTGAGGAGGAGAAAGCCCTGGTTTTGGACCGGATGAGTTTACAGTGGTGTGAATATTGCAAAAGGACCTCTGAGATTCCTTGGCTTTGAATTCCGATCCTTATGTTAATTTTAGCATCTTAACGATGGTGAAGTGAAACAGTGTATCGTTCTATGAACTGTCATTTAAAACAGAGGACACATTAAAATCTGCTCTGGGACATTTCAGCACCCACTCATCATATCAACCCTGCACATGTTCAAAATCATTGTGTGTGTTTGGTTTGAAATGGTTCATTGGAGAGACACTGATTTCTTTACTGTGGTGGTGAATGGAACCAGACGTCTCCGACACAAATACAGTAATTTAATTCACTGTTGACCCCCAGTGAAGCTCCATGTGTCTCTGAGTGTTTATATGGATGTTGCTTATGGTAAAATAGTGGGCACTATTTGGCCTCATGACTCCCTGCATGTATCCCTCCACCATGAATGGGTTTAGTTTTAGGACTGAAAGCTTCTCAGGTGTCAGGCAGTGCAATTTCATGGAAAAAGCTTTTAGAGGTAGATGTCTGGTTCCGTTGACCTCAACTGTAAACAGTTCAGAGACAGCGAGTTTCTCCAAGACACAAAACCCACTCGAAACCCCTCTTTTATCATTTGAAAAACTTCAGATCAAAAGAAAGTGAAAGGATTCTTGGCCTCCAGCACTATTCAGTCCAAGTTTGGGGATGCTTTGCTCTCTTTTGAAATTAGAGCAATGTTTGATTCTCGTTGTTTCAGCAGCTGTGGGTTGTATTCATCTTCACTCAGCTTTGTATTCAGCAAACCATGTCCTTAGCATAAAGAGAAGATTTTGGACAATGATGGACATCTTTCTTTTACAAACTGTTGTTAAGAGCACAGACTCACTGCAAATATGAAATTTTAACAAGCCACAAAACCTCAGAAAGAAAGAAATTTTTTTTTTATTTTAGGAGCAACTGACATTGTAAGATAAATCTTCTAAATTTTAAAAACTTAAAAGATCATTTTTAAAAAGCATAATAATGTTTCAATAAATTGGCCTTTTGTTTCATTTTTATTTTACTTATTGTTACAATGATTTGTTGCAAGAGCTGAAGCTCTTTTGGCCCCAAAAGTGCTTTAAAGACAGGGTTTGAGTGCTGGGGAGAAACTGGGTGTGGCCTTTAGCCTTATTTCAAAGCACCAAACAAGCTTGTCATGTAAGGTCTTATAAAAAAAAAAATGACAAAGATAAAACAACCATTTACAGGTCTGGATAAAGCTAGCTGTCCCCAAACATTTGACCATGTATTACATTTCCAAGCAGCTGGATCTTCAACTAAAATGAAACAAATTTCCACTCAGGCTTCACACATGACACTTCTGTCCATTAATGACTGCTGATGCATCACCAGCTTGTTCCCCACTTGTTCTCCTCTGCAGGACCTTGGGACCTCATGACACCTTCATGAACATCTCAGAACCTCCCAGTTCCATTATCAAACCTCCATCTGTTCCTCATGTGTGGAGAAATATTGTGTCATTGTTTGTTTGGGCCCTTCTGCTCGACTCCTACAGCAGCAATAAATAAACCATCAGTGTGAATCGGTGAATAAACCTCTGGAGTTTCTCCTCAACATGTGGC
This sequence comes from Brachypetersius gabonensis, assembly GCA_037577145.1. Lineage (NCBI taxonomy): Eukaryota > Metazoa > Chordata > Actinopteri > Characiformes > Alestidae > Brachypetersius > Brachypetersius gabonensis. The sequence continues at coordinate 7,046 of JBBJLR010023632.1, forward strand.
TAGTGTTTGACTTGCTGCTCATTAATCCAGGAAACGTTCCTCATGGACTTGCAGAGGCGGACAATTCAGGTTCAGTAAAAATTCTCTTTAGATTTTGTTTAAACTTCCTGGTTTCACAGATCAACTCAAACCAATATCAGAAGCATCCAGGCAATTAAAAAAAAAACAGGAGAGGATTTGTACTTGCTGTCCACCTCTGCAAGTCTAGGACTTGAATGGACACGAGGCACCAGAATTAAGTGTATTTTTGTTTTTCCACACAGTAAAATATCTGGTTAGTTGCAATATAATGTGTTTTTTGGGTGTGGTACCGATGGGGGTGCGATCAAGAAAGTATTTGTTGAAGTTGAGGGTGATCAAGAAAACTTTGGTGGGTCACCCCAATATATCGACTAGTTTCTCTAGTTTTGCTTCCAAATATCTCTTTTTCACTTGTCAGCCCCCAGGTTTTTTATGTATTTTTGTCTTCTGTTACTGTTTGGTGATTAAGTACAGTATCGTTTGGAAACGAGCTCAGCTGTATTTACAAGCCTGAAACATAATACACTGGTAAGGCTCTGGCCCCGGAAAGCATTTTCATTAGGCTCAGAAATACAGGGTCGTCTGGTCAGGACTCTCATTTATACAAGCCCATAACCATGGGGTTATCATTGGAAAAAAAGAAATATTTTTTCCTATTTAATTTTTTAAAAAATACATTTTTGATAGTCTATTTAATTCTTATTGCAACAAAGAACAGTGTTAATATTGATCAAACCCGAGCATTTGTTTTTGCTAGGGTTCAGACAAACTGCACACTGTGTTTACAGAAGCCACACATGGTGTTGGGCTCAATTGTGATACTAGACCTGGCAGTAATAATAACGAGAGACTTTTGAGTTTAGTTTTGATTATTATTACAATTAGGATTACATTTCTAAATGACTATTTTGGACATTGTGAGCACATCTGAATATAATATATATTCATGACCTTGTATTTATAATGTTATGTTTATAGAGAGATTAAAGTCATTAAAGCTCTATAGGAAAGTGAGTGAAGTTAAGGGGTGAATAAGCAATACATCATTTTTTCCCCATTTTTCTATGACAAGTTGGGTTTAATTAGATTTCTCTAGCAAAGAGTTGCTTCCAGAAGCCCAAACAACTTTAGTGGGGTGTTAGAAATACTCCTCGTCCAGGCTGGGCTGGTAGGTGTTCTGTCCCGTCAGGAGATGGGACAGTACATGAGGAGGGACAGGCCTCACTCCATAATCTGTAACACAGAACACACACTGTTCACTTGCACAGACCACTGAGGCTCAGAAATGCTGCTCTATTTCAGGTTCTTGCTGCCAGATGGTGGAATTATTCCAGACACTCTAATTATTCCATTGTAATTTTGTAAGAATGGTGAAGTATGAATAACGCTCAGGAAAAGAGAAAAAAAGCACCAGGGACAAAGGTTACACATGAAAGGCAAATCTTATTACTCACTCTATAATAATTTAAAGTACATTACTCAAGTCAAGTAGGATTACTGTCAACTAATAGTGAAATGCTTTTAAGAGTTTCAGCAGCTTTGTCGTGGGGAAAACTGTAAACAAACAGTTTCTCTCCAAAAATGTTATTTGTGAAAACCTCATTCTGTTTTATTCTGGTATGCTGCCATCTGCTGGGTCATTCTGGAGCTGACTGAAGCGCTAAAGTACACTGTAAAAACACAGAAAGCTGAGAAACAGGAAAATGAAACAGCCCAACGGTTCTCAAACTGGACCTGAAAGATCCCCCGTGTTTACATCCCACTTCAACTCAAGAACAACTGAATCAGTTCAATTCAATTACTCTTGAATTTTGGCTCTTACATATTGTACTGGATCAGGTGTGCTGGATCAGATGTCTTGGATTGTTTGTGTTGGATCATATGTGCTGGATCAGGTAGGCTGCATCACTAAAATGTGTGGTGCAGGTTTTTTATTCCAAAACCAGTTTGGGAACCACTGCTTTAGCCAGAGGCTGCAGTAGCTTTTTAGGCTATAAGCTGTTAGCTTTCTCAGTGTACAATAGGAGATTAAAAAGGTGACTGTGGAACTGTGTTGTATCTATACTGTACTGCAACACCACAGTTTGATTTCCAGTGTATCTCAGGATGGTACAGCAATTGTTTCTGACGCAATTCTCTCCCCACAGTTTATGGTCTGTGGCTGTCCCAAAACCGCACCCACGAAATTCTGCCAAAGTTACTATTGAGATTGTGGTCTTTTATTATCTATAGGCTTATTTGAGTTTTTGAGTCATGCAACAAAAACCTAACCCAGCTAACTTATTAATAATGTCTTGCTTCACCTTCGCGCTTCTTGCAGTGTTAAAGTGAAGTGGCCCCTTATAGTCATGCACAGCATTCTCTGCATTTAATTGAACTTAACCAAGTTAAGCAGGGGGCTGGCACCAATGAGGGGCACCCAGTAGTGTGTTAGGACAGTACATTGCTCAAGGGTACCTCAGTGGTGTCACTAGCAGTTCTGGGTTCTGAACCCACTGCCTTCTGATCTCAAGGCAAACCCCCTAACCACTAGGCCAACATTTGTTTAAAGCAGGTGCCACCAATGTGGGGCACCCAGGAAGCAGTATGTGGGCACGGTACCCTGCTCAAAGGTACCTCAGTGGTGTCACTAGCAGTTACGTGGGCAACTCCCTAACCACTAACCCCCGGCTGTGCCAACTTTATTTTAAAGATAAAGTTGTTGGTGTTAAAGAAAACCGCCACTGAAATTTATCTTCAGTCCAAATAGACAGTAGTACTTGTACTTTGTCGAATTCCCAGTTGTTCCCAGTTGTTGCCTTGGGCAGATAGTAAACTATAGTGGTTCTTTCATGTTGTGATGACATGTCTACCCATCAGAAAGCAGTGGTGCTGACCAATCAGCTTGGGTACGGCTCAGATACTGGTCGCTTATATGTAAAGGAATAATATTTGTTCACACTACGACACGGTTTCTTGTGACAGTGGAAAAAGCGACATTGGTCTTTTCTCCATGTTACGGCTCTGAGAGTAAACTGACACTCACCGTGTGTGAGATGTTTAACAAGATCAGGGTCAAACACCAGCTCCAGGGGTGCACTTTCTTCTGCTCTCTCTCTACAGTGCAAGGAGAAGAGAGATATTACAGCACATGTTGTGCATCCCAGGTCACCAAGATTTATTGAGCCTGGATTATTGAAACGATTGAAACATAATCCTAAATAATGAGATTACAGCAAATAACCATAAAGTAGGACCCGTGTTTGGCCTTCTCTCTCAGTTCCACAATGTCCTGGCCTACACACCTGTTACTCAGAGGTGCAGCATGACCTCCTCCAATCAGAAAAAAGAGAAGGATCTTAAAGGTGCTGCTTTTGAATATCATGATGCAGGAGGAGTTACACTGGACCAGCTTCTCCTCTGAACCTCTTCAGAATGTCAGAAAGGATAAATGTGGAATGTTGTGATGTAATAATGAACATCACAGTCAGTGATGCCTGAAGAGACCGGTTTTCTCATCTTTGCTGCGTCCGTCAGTCTAGTCTGGGCTAATTGTTTACAGACATTTTTCTGATCATTTAAGTGTCTTTCAAGTTTAACATTAGAATAAATTTAAATAACCAAGAAAAGCAGTAAAAAGTAGCACGATTTGTAAAAAAGTAGTAGTAGATATTTTTGTGAGCTGGTAAGAAGAACACAGGTTTGGTTCCAGATTTCTCCTGGTTCCTCCAGCCGTTGCTTGTCAAACCAGGTTTCTGATTTAAGCTATAAGTAATACTAAAAGAACATGTTATGCTGCACATTAAGTCACTGTTTACACCTCTTTTTGCGGGTGTTACATTCCAAGAGCACCTCCATATAGTGAAAAACTGTGTTCTTGCATTGTGGTAAAAAAAAGCCTAAAATGCCTATTTTCATAGTGTAAACCCTAAATATTATCCCAAATATGCTCACTTAATTTCATTTCAAGTTCAGCCTAAAACATTAGCCTTAAAGAAAATATAAAGGTAAACTCGTATTTGTACTGTACAGTTTACACCTGCAGTGCTAGAATGTAAATACCGATGTTACTCCTGTATAGACTGTACTGCAATTAATGCACGGGCGTTTTCTTTGGTATGCCCTGCTGCTTTCTTTGATATAAATAGGTAAATACAGTAATAATTTCATATAATTTTTTAGTAATAAAAATACAGTAAAATGTATGGGTAACCACCAGTTGTAGTGACCCGCTGGTTAAAGCAGACACTAGACAGCGACTGAGCTCAACAGCCTCTTTTAATTTAATTTATAGTAATAAAAATACAAGGCTTTAAGAAGAAAAAAACGAAATACAAGAGAAAAATCGAGACGCTCCATGGGTGAAACTCTGGACTGCAGCTGCCACAGATGTTTCAAACGGTAACAGCCAATCTGCAGCAAGGAGAAATAATTAATAGAAATAAATTATTTCTTTGTGTGCTCTGGACAGTACAAAAACATTTATTCAGTAATATTTTATATGGGAATGTAGCTGAATTTACATTAATATTTATGTTACAAAATTGGCTTATCATATTTTTCTTAATAATTTAGAACTAAAATGCATTAAAAAACCATATTGTGGAGAATATTTGCAGTTTCCGCAATTATCAGTTAGGTTCTCAGATAAAATCCGCGTTAGACTGATTCCGCGACTTCTGGTCCGCATAAAAGCGGAGGGTTACTGTTTATGTATTTGTGTTTTTTGTGTGTTGAGAAATAAAACTTGCATTTCTAAAATTGCACACAAGGGGTCATCAGTGCGTTTCAGAACATCTGCAGCCTTGCTGTCAAATTAGGTGGAAGTTGTAGTTTAATAAGGAGGGAGGTGATTAAATAACACATTTCCAGCATTGCATTTTGCTCTAAACCTAAAGTTTTATGAACCATAATTAATTTCTGCATGACCCGGTTCCGCATTCTCATTATCCTTTATGGTTTAAACAGGCTGTATTTGTTCATCTACCTTTAAGACTAATGAGCTGTGTTATGAATGGCTGCCCTGTAGTGTGCCTAAATCAAAAAGCAGGCTGGGCTGTGTAAGTTGGGACTGAAATCCTAAGGGCTGTTTGGTGAGTTATAAACTTCAACTGCTCCTTTCAGATGTGAGGATCTGTTGGAAAGCTGAAATTATCCATTTTCTTCCCAACAGCCAAGAACAGTGCGACATTTAATCGTTTTCCCATCTTTCACTCCACTAACTCTGCTATAGACTGCAGGAACAACACTCAACACACATCACTTCAAAGGGAATGGGTGGAGCTAAACTACTGTGGGCTGAGGCTAGACTAAGTAGGCTGAAGGGCCTGGCTAGACTGCTGTTGGTGGAATGGGTGGGGCTAAACTTCTGTACATTAAATGGGAGGAGCTAAACTGTAAACTTAGAAGTTAAGGGCTCTTAAACAGCAAGAGTGACTTTAGACTGTGGGACGTGTGAAAGTGCTTGTTAGACGTGAATTATAGTATTTAATTTATTTTAACAAACTGCGATCACATAATATATTGCATTCATGTACATTTGAATCAAGTGATACATCTTTTTTCCACCATTTGTCTTTCATAATGTATGTTTCATTCCTGAAGCTCATGATGATACATTGTGCTCATTGTACTAATCAGCCTACAGTTATTTTATTGGGACTTTGTTTTGTTTGAGGGGTTCATGCTGAGTTCAGATAAAGTGAATGTAAAGTTTCTGAAAGAAGTTTTTCTCTTCTGAAAATAGGTTGTTTCTTATTATATTCAGAGATGAACGGATATCCATCTTACAGACACGTACATTAGAGGGGAAATATTACACTGATTCATCACAGCAGTATCAGTTACAGCCTTAGGTATGTTCTTTCTCTCTCCCCCCTCTCTCTCCCCCCTCTTCTCTTTCTCTCTCTCCCTCCCTTCTCTTTTCTCTCTCTCTCCCTTTCTCCCTTCTCTTTTCTCTCTT
>JBBJLR010023641.1:0-13006 GCA_037577145.1 Brachypetersius gabonensis
AGTTGTGGAAGGGTATGAATACTTTTGGACATGCCACTTTTTGTATAATTGTACATAAAAGCTGAGAAATGTTTTTTTCCTCAATTATGTTTTTAGTACATCATTGTATTATGTTTTTGCATACACCTATGTCATTTCCCGTCTAAATTTGACTTGGTGGTTGAATAAAATCAACTTTAAGTGAAAATTTGCCTGGTGTATGAATAATTTCGAGGCTCACTGTATATATCTAATATATATCTTTTATAGATATCCGGTGAGTGGGGCTTAACAAAGAAATTATATAAATGATACCTGAGAAAAGCGGAATCTCTCAAGAAGTACATTGTCATGCTGCGCCAAAGGACACTGTCTATCACGCAAAACACAAGGAATTTACAAAACTCTGCAAATAATCCACGCACCTTCGGTAACCGGTTGCTCTCTCTCATAAATGGACAAAACATGGCTGCGACAGATTTGAGAAAATTACCTCCACTCAATCGGGGGATAGAATGTGACATATTATTAGACACACACGTGGCGATTAACACACATATGATGACCACAGCCACACACAAACATATATACATATACTGTATGTATGTTTAAATACATCCATCCATATATATATATGCAAGATACTTTTCTTTTCCCACGTCAGTCGTGCTCTTTAACCAATCAGATGTGACCTCACCATTTCAACCAATCATAACCCGCCAGGAGCGCAGCCTAAATCCTGTTTACATGAAATAAACCTGCTCCCCTGAGCAGGTTTGAGCTTACGGACCTGTTGCTATGACAGCAAGTCCGAGATGCGCATTGAAGAACGAAACAATCCAAGATCAGGACAAATCTACAACAATCAAATCCAGCTAACTGAGTTACACTGTCAAATCATATTGAAGCCAGTAATCTAAAAGCCAATAAAATTAAGAGAAACAATTTTCACAAGGCACATACCTCTGTCAAACCACAAATCTATGCACTTCAAACTGATTATGAATTAATTGCTATTTGGTCACAAAAACACTAACCCTGAAAGAAAACTCAGTGATTAAAAATGGCCACAACAATGTTGTATATATGTGGAGGTTATATATATACACAATTGTATATATATATATATGTAATACTTTAATAGCTTTTTTAAAGTTTTATCTTGAACATTTGTATAGCAAATAAGTATAAAGCTAAATACTACACAGATAGTGCAGTGAAGCAGAGCCCAGCTCCAATGAACGCAGTTCATTTTAACCATCCAAAATATAATGACAACTACGACGCCTTTCTGTAACATGGCACACAAATTCGAATTAACATGTAATTCATTCAAATGACACACCTCGCATTGCAAATGTCGTGCAAAACGAAGTTTCGCTCTACGAACGTTTATGCAAATTAATTCAAACCTTTTGAGAAACTCCTGTCTCAAAGTATGGCTAATGTTACCCAACAAGAGCAACATTAAAATCTATTTACCTAAAATATATATAAAAAAAACATTTCAAACTTACTGTTCTTAGTCTTCGACTAGCAATCTCAAGCAGCGTATTTGATTCACTATCGCCACCTTCTGGTTTGGAGTGTGCATGGCGCCTGATTGACGTTTTTAAATTGACCTCCTAAATTCCAGTTTTCTTATATTGTCTTTCTTGGTCACAGTTATGTTTAATCTGCAAAACAGTTCACGTTAATCATGAAATAATTTCACATTGTGCCGTGGTGTGTTCACGTGTGACTATAAGGGTTAATAAATATAAATAATCCGTTGGATTATTATGTGCAGTCCTCATGGAGTACTGCATACAGCGCTTTATACAATATTTATTCAGTGCAGCTGAGGGTATAATTGTGAAGCTGAAGTCAAAGCTGTAGGAGCAGATAATGGCTGCTGAATAAAACTGTGCTCAACAGAATTTAAAAATTACACACATCAAAGTTCTGTCTAATTTGTTACTCTACCCACGCACGCGCGCGCGCGCGCACACACACACACACACACACACACACACACACACACACACACACAATATGGATAAGTCCTGCCCTACAGCTTTAAATATGCATGCAAATTAAAAAAATGTAATATACGTACATACACTACCAGTCAAATGTTTGGACACACCTACACATTCAGTGTTTTCTTCTTTGTTTTTATTATTTTCTACATTGTAGATTAACATTGAAAACAAAATAGTGAGTAAGTTAAGCAAACCATAACATGTTCTGTAGTAAGGTAATGACTGTTGGTTTTTACCTATTTAAGTGGTTCTTGCCATAATATGGAGCGGACTCCTAGTGGAATAGGATTCCAGGTTGATTCCTCATGAATCTGATTGAAAAAAAAAGCCAGTGTGCAAAGATGTCATCAGAGTAACAGGCGATCTACAATATGAATCTACAATGTAGCTAATAATACAAACAAAGGAAATCGTTAAATGAGAAGATGTGTCGAAACTTTTGACTGGTAGTGTATTATTATTATTATTATTGTTGTTGTTGTTGTTGTTGTTGTTGTCACGAAGACAGCCACAGAAAGCACAGTACATGTTAAAGGTAGACAATGCTTTGAAAGAATACATCAGGATAAAGAACAAAGGAGCAAACATACTCTTTTCGTTGTCTTTCAGAAACTTTCAAGAGATTCTGCGAGCAGATTGAAAATGGTCTAATTTGACTATATCTAATCAAATCAGATATAGATCTACATATAGTGTGCGTGTCTATCTTTCTATCGTGGTTTCTGTCTGTCCTTCTCATTACTAACACTTCATTTTACAAGCAAATGTCTGCTTTTTAAAACATCTTTCTCTGAAATTACCACCAGAACCTCACACACATTTAATGCAGTCATAATACACACACAGCCCCCCCTCCAGACCTGTTTCATCATCACTCTGAGACACAGGACGAGCGGTTCGTCACTGAGGACATTTTCATTCATGAAGAGAATCGATTCTTTTGATACATTCGATTCTATGATTCATTTATTTAAAATTCAAATTGCTTTCCTCTTCTCATACACACAAATATCCTAAAAATGTAACTTTATAAAAAATATTTTAAATTGTGTTATAGTTTAGTGCCCAAAAAAGTCACATCCATCAAAGTTACACTATATGTACAAAAGTATCGAAACACCAGTTTTGCAGTGTTTGGTACCAGGTCCCTTATTTTCTTTTGAGAGCAATCTTAATGCTTCTGCATACAAAGACATTGTGGACGACTTCGAAGAAGAATGGATGTTGTTGCAGCTGCAACGGTGTGACCAACTCTATATGAATGTATATGTATTTGAATGCATTGTTATTAAAGTCCCTGTTGGTGTGATGGTCATGATTGTGTGATGTGAATTTCCGATTCGGTTGAGGACTCACGAGTCAGTTTAAAAGAGTGATTCCTTCCCGAACCGAAAGTCTCCCGTCTGTTCTGAGTTCCCCGTCCCGGGTACCATGCTGTCCGCTGCCCTCCGCCTCTCATCCGCCGGGGTCCGGAGTCTAGCCCGGACTCGACCTTCCTACACAGGTGGGCGCTCCATCTGACACCTTAATCACAGCCTAAGTCCAGTCATGAGGTTGTTTTCTACTCTGAAACTGCTTTAGTTAGCAGGCTGCTAAAGAGCATGCTAACATCTCAAAGAGCCCAAATCAGACCCAAACAGGTCCGAGACACTCGTGAAACCTTACCGGAGGTGTTGGATATCTGCCACAGCCTGTTTGACCCAGCAAACACACACAGGGTCTCTCCAGAAAAGTCTTGTTCCACCAGGCGATAGCTGACTAGCCTGTTAGCATGTTGTCCTTGCGATGACCCAGTCAGGATAACATCAACCTAGAGTCACCCTGACCCTATAATTATCTCTCATATACAGTCCCGGATCTCCTTATTTACATTTCTGTAAAAAGAAATACCATCTGTTAGATCTAGTGGGCTTTATTTTAATGTCTCTTACTGAGTAACTAAAGGAGATTAATTTCATTTTGATCGTATGATCTGAGTTACTATTGTTATTACTGTTAAGTTACTACTGAATGGTTAAGTTAATAATAGGGGTTTAAATTATTAATGAGGCTTTATATATTATTGTGGATCTGTGTTACTGTTGATGGTTTTAAGCTATTAATGAGGTTCTATATTATAGAGTGTCTAAGACCCTTATTGTTGAGGGTTTATGTTTCTATTGTGGGCCTAAGTTACTATTTAGGTTTTATGTTAGGGTCTAAGTTATTATTAAATGAAAGCTATAATGGGGTTCCCGTGATTCTGCTTGATCATCCATGTTGTTCTGATAGTCTAAATACTGTTTCTTTTTCAGCTGTGGTTGCCTCTAGATGCTACTCTCATGCCAGAGTAGAGACAGATGAGGAGTTTGATGCTCGCTGGGTGACCTACTTCAGCAAGCCTGACCTTGACGCTTGGGAGCTAAGGAAAGGTAAAATATAAAACAAGACATGCTGGTTCGTATTCATGTTTCGATTTTTTTTGGGTTCAGCTACATCAGTCCTAACTTGAGTCATGTCATTTGCACGCCCTGTACTTCCTTGTCTCATTTCCTCTTAAATTTTATCATAAGTCAGCATTAATGGGGAGCTGAGCTGCAAAAGTGGATATTGGGATTCACATTATGACTTTAATCAAAGAGATAATGTGTGCATGAAAAGAAATTGTACCATGTTAACAAACCCATTTATTTAACTAATCACAAACAGAGTAAAGTAAAATTACCCCTTATCATATGTGAACAACACAACACACCACAGCCTAGCACAGCACACAGTGTGAACAATGTGAAATTCTTTCTCTGCATTTAACACTTTCACCAAGTGAAGCAGCAGGCAGACAGGAACACAGTGCTCGGGGAGTAGAGTGTGGGGATGGTACCTTGCTCAAGGGAACCTTAGCAGTGTGACTAGCAGTGCATGAATTCGAATCCCTGATCTTCTGATCTCAGGGCAAACTTCCCAGCCACTAGGCCACAAGCTGCCCCTAATTACACTTCTCTCTAGGAATATTTTAAGTGTATTGCTTTAATCCTTTGCCAAATTTGAGATGTTAAAGGTGCAATAATGTCATGTTCTGTACAGAAAGAAACATCGACGGAGATCACTTCCCTTGCTTTCAGTCTAACCAATTGTGTATGGTTTAAACAAGTTTGCTTTTCTTTCAGGTATGAACACACTGATTGGTTATGACCTGGTCCCTGAGCCCAAGATCCTGGACTCCGCTCTTAGAGCTTGCAGAAGGCTGGATGACCTGGCCAGTGCTATCCGTATTCTCGAGGCAGTCAGGGTGGGTGTTCTGCACTGTTTGCACATGTTGTTTTATATACCTCTAAAAGTACATGTACTTGTTAAAATGTGGTTACCTGAGTTATCACAGTAACGAGCCGTTACTATGAAAACCTGTCAAACACCTGTTTTAAAATACTTCTTATGTATTGTTTGACTGCATGGAAACTATGGCAAGATGCAATAGTGTTTCCACAGGCAACATTTCACTTGGCAACCGGCCATGTCAAAATCTTTCCTGCCATGTTATGAACAATCACTTGCCAAATCTCATCACTCACCATCCCACTATTTAATAAACCAAAATTGCTTGCTACCCCTTGTTGCCTGCCTTGATTGACAAAATTAAATTGCACGACCAGTGCCACGTCAAACCTCTTGGAAGGAAGAAAACACTGCACAAGAATTTCTTACTGTGAGCATAAACAAACTTGGTGTGTGATGTGATCTTATATTACTACAACTACTATTTGCATAGACTGAAGTGTTGTAGAATGTCACTGTGGAATTTGGTTTAACCTACTCAGGGATTTACAAATGTTACTGGAAGATGGTAAGTGATGGTGGTGGTATGTATGTAAGTGCTTTTTCTAAAAAAGCACGTTTTCTTTGAATAAGGCAGGAAACATTACTGTCAGCCTTTTCAAGCTACTGCTAAAAAAACATGTAAACAGTGTGTCCAGGTTTATTAGTAACAGTTCTGCACAGAGTCATGGGAGAGTCAGTTTAATATATCCTGGACGTGCAATCTTCTGAAAAATGCAATTTCATTTTGAAGTTAATACTTCCAGACCTTAATTCTGGTGGACCTTTGTTGTGCACATTTTAGGCATTTTCCTGCTCTAACGCATGCACTTCAGCTCAGAATGGGCTTGTTAATTTGCTGATTAGCTGGATAATGGTAGATGTATCCAGATTTGGTTATTTGTGCTAAAAGGGATCTTCTTGCATCTACTTTTTCAGAGTGTTATTTAAATCTTCATTGTGTTTCTCTTGTACTGTTATTAAATGTTTCTAAACGCTGTGTATACCTTTATTGATCTGTTTAGGACAAATCAGGGCCACATAAAGAGATCTACCCATACGTAATCCAGGAGCTTCGCCCCACCCTTACAGAGCTGGGTATCTCCACCCCAGAAGAACTAGGCATCGATAAGGCATAATCACTCTTTCAGGACGTGAGTGTCATTACACTGCTGCTCATTTCTTTTCTTTAGGACACTAGATTGTGTTCATCCTCCTTGTCTGAAAGTAATGCTAGTGCAGGGGTTCCACACTTGTGAAGATTCAATGGACTTGTTATTTTAAAATGACGAATATTACATAAGTAGTCTCACAAAATAACACTAATAAATATCTTGACACTTTTCAGTATTTAGTCATGTGTCTGTAACTTCTTTTTTCAAAGTATTATTAAAACGTCTTTGGCCAAATGTCAGTATATACCAAGTTTTTAATTCAAAATAAATCCAATTGTCCCCTAGCTGTAGGGTGTAGCCCACAGTTTGAAATGGTTGTTTTGTCTATGCTGTAACAGCTATGTTACGTTAAGCCATGTCATGCATGCGTGTGTATAGACATGTTTCTAGTTAATACCGTGTTGCTCTAGAGTTGGTCAGACACCAAAGACACCAAAATTCTCTGATCATTTATGAATGGTTGGAACAATTTCATATGTGTCATTAAACTTGCGAATCTATCCATGTTTAATGCTCAGATGACGACTTGGATAATATTAACTTTGACCAAAGTATATTTCATGTGATCATCTACAATCAGTGTTCATCCAAAGGTGAAAACAGCTTCACTATGCGGTTCTTAATATTTGAATATCTATTAGCTGTACAGATATTTATCACACCATATAGACACGTCATAAATAACTGAAATAATGACATTGGCGCCAAAGGGAGATTAATTTGAAAGGGATTAAGTGTCCAAACACTAAGTGCATACTGTTGAATATTAATGCAATATTGAACCTTTAGTGCATTCTATTGCAGTTATACCTAGCCAAGGGTACACATTTTGCAAAGTTCTGATCATTTAATGTCATATAAACCTCATTTATGTCTCTCTCCGTTTCTTCAAGAGCCAAGTCAAGCTATCTGCTGTTATGACTAACACTAATGCGTTTAATATTTCCTCGGCTTTTTACGGCAGCATGACATTCTTATGGGCACACATTTCATTTCAGCTTTCATTAGTGTTTCATTTCCACAAATCTGATTTTTATAACATGCTATAAAGTGAAATGTACTTCATTTAACTTATTGCAATAAGTGCATTAGAGCCTAAATAAATGTCAGATTATCAAACGGCTGAATTTAACATTAGGCTCTCCAAAGAACTGGGCCGTATGACTGCAGTTTATATTGGCAGTAAGTACAGTGTCCATTACCTTAAGCTTACTGATATTGCTGAAATCACAGCACAGATATTAAATTAGGTACATCACCATACGTTGCCTGGAGATTTTCACAGTCTACACAAAAAATGCAAACACTGTATTGTTGTCTGAACACTACTGTTCCATTTCTGAGCTGGCCTTTACATTGTCAAAGTGTCATTATGACTGGGTGAGCAGAAATGGTTCAGAATTCGTACATGCACATAAGAAGCTGTTGTCATCCTATCCTTGCCATATATTTGATCTTACCACTAGGCACATTACTCTCCAGGCCTGTAGAGGATGCAGGAATAGGGTTTATTTATTTGCCTACTGTTGATCTACTGTTTAGATTATGAGCAGCAGAACTGGTGGACAAATGTCTGTTCTATGCTGAGTTTGGATCAGACCTTAATATCATGCTTTTCATCCTTTTAGGTCTCCTGATGTTTCTGACCAGGTTGTTTAAAGCACTTAAGCCTTGTTCTTTACTGTCCCATTGTTCAGAAAGACCTGTAATGTCCTGTTGTGTAAATTATGGACCTAATAAACAGAGCAATATCTAAATGTTGTTTTTCTTCAAACAGCCTTTTATTATGCAGTTTACTAAGAGATAAACACATTTTTGGGTAGACTGTGTAGCTAGTCTGATGACTGGAATATGATGGAAGTGAAAAGCCCCTTTAGAAACATTTGTAAACATTTTGTGTATCTAAGGCTTAACCATTGCTTACTTTGAGGAATCAGCAGTTGAAAAAAGGAAAGCTGCAATGTTTTTGCAAAAAAATAATTCAGTTAAAACTCTGAAAATAAACTAGTCAGAAAATTGTGCTTTAGTGCATGTTGGGTTTTCATACATTAACTGTTTTTTGTATCTAGCATTTTACTACTAGTAAAACAATTTTAAGTCATTTCTGCAAATAATTATGTATCTTTGCCCTATGTATGTCCATAGTAATTAACACCATAAAATAATACCTAGTTTGCTATCGACTGTTCATTTAACAAGAAGGAAGTATTCATACAGTGTCTTTGATATGCTTTATTTGCTGTAGAGAATAATAAAGACAGAGGAAAGTGTAACAGAGCTCCGTTGTAGTAAAACTACAAGTTCTTAACAATAAAGAATTTAAGACTTTGTAGCTGTCAATTTTGTGCATCCAAGCAGTTCTGGACTGTTTTCCAGCGGTACCATCTGAGTTTAGCCAACAGAAAATGAGTCTACTCAGAGTCTACTACCATGCATGCAAATTATCACAAAAAAAATGAAAAGGGTACAAAACCCACCACCCTCTAAGAAACATAACGCAATTGCATATGGTAGCAACAATTTTGTTTTCCTCCGTTCACATTTGCAAATTCTTTCTCAGTGACCGTCACACAGCTTTGTCTGGTATACACTGCACCTTTTTTATTCATTTATTTAAATATCTTGGTGCCATTCTTGTTCCTACTGACTGCACTGAACAGTGGCTTCAGTGCCTTGACCCTGCACCCCAGTGACAATTTCAAACCATATGGTGCTACTTGCCCTAGGGCAATCTTTATCAACGTCAGCAAAACATCAGTTGATATCCATATTTTGAAGAATGAGCTTGTCAGTTTTTCCACATACATCCCTATTTCCTAATCTGTTAGGACAATATATGTAATCTAGGTATAATATGCAATGTTTACTATTTTAACTCCTAAAATGGTTATTATGGTCAACAAAATGTATTTCTTGATTCTATTACCCAATTGTAAGTTTTTGCACTGCACATACATGCACGAAGGAAAAAAAGCTGGAGGTTTGCTCTAGGATGGATGCAAGTCATATGCATATTGCAAGGACTTTGGTAAATGTCTTTCTGTTCTGACAGAGAAGTAACTAAAAGACCAGTTAACACTCAAGTTGGTAGAAAATAATTCTAAAAGGACAACTTTAAAATAAATTCTGACTGAAATATATAGTAATGTTACCACAGGAGTAATGTATGTCTCTTAAGGTTATTCCATACCAACTCAACTAGTGCATGTGTAGTAACAATGCATTTCCATTGATATTCAGGAAAACTAACAAAGATTTACTTTAAAGAGATATTTGAATAAAATAACATGGCAGATATAAAATATTTGAAATAAAATGTACACCCTGTATTAGATTTAGGGAAAAAACTTCAAATCAAAATATTCTTAGCATTGCATTTACACTCAGTTAATATTTCAAGTCAGTTGTCATTTTGTGAGCAGTTAAATTTAATGAGGCAATTGTAATCATTCATGTCTGTTAAAATCTAACTGGAATAAAAAATGGTGAATTGTTTCATGAATTAAACTGAGTAAAACAAAGGTTTTTGCTTTTTTTTTTAAAAATGGAATTCTGTGACACTACTAGACATATCCTATGTGAGCTGGTGTGGAATAACCAATGAACTGCTCTGCTGATCTAGCTAGGTTACTACTAGACACACTAGACTTTATCCTGTAGTTTTTTTTAGACAGCTTAATAAAGAGTTCAGTACAATAAGAAAGAACAAAAAGGATGCAACAAAATTGTATATTGCAAAGCAGAAATCATAGTATTACCCAGTATGTTGGTGAAAGACTTTGCTCATTGTCGCTGATTGCAACACTGATCACAGAATGGTTACCACCTCTTGCTGGATGCCACCTAAAAGAGATATGTCCTGTGTCTGCTGAGAAAAGAGCTGAGAAAATTCTTTGCTCCAGTTCTAAAAAGACAGAGAGAGATGATTTGCATATGAAGACAAATCTTTCGATAAACGTATTAAGTTAAAGATTTACTGTAGGATGTTTCTATACTTAGTATTAGGAATAACAACCCGAGTATTTAATATTCTTACCATGACAAAACCAATCAACGAGACGGACACATCTCCACTGATGGAAAGTACTGATACTTTCTCCAAAGGAATGCGATGCTTATATATGCAAAGTTCCCGTCCATTCACATTTACCTGAAGCGTCATATCACATCTTTGTTAATATTTTTGTTAAAAGTATTTTCCCTTCACAAGTGGATCACAAAGTTGTACAGCCTCATATAGTTACTGTACAATTTAATCTGATTAATAAAAAAAAAAACCCAAACCATACCTCATAGCCTTTGGCAGTGATGACAATAAACATACTGAAGGCTGCTCCTTTAGTGTATTGCTCAACTGAAGCTGATTCCTCACTCCCCCAGCTGCCATTCTGGAAGCTGTTCAGAACCACCCTTTGGCCAGTGCAAGGGTTTAAGTGAAATGCAATGTCTTCCCCATCAGATGGCCCAGACTTAAAGTTGATAACAAACCTTTGAAAACGAATGTACACATATTTGGTTCAAAGCTTTATGTATTTCCAACACCAGTGTCAGATCCCTGCATTTAATTATTTATCATTCTAATCCTGTGCTGTGGTGTTTACATATAGTGGGTATAGAAAAGTATTCAGATTTTGTTGCTTGGCAACCTAAAATAAAGACAAACAATTGAGCTGTATTTACAAAATGCAATACTTTCTGAACAACTGCTATCAAATCTTTACTTTGGATATTATAAGTTGCTTTGAGTAAATAAAGCTGTTAAAATAGTTTGTTGTGTGTATCTTCATACCAGGGTGCCAAAAAAACCCAGTAAATATTTTGAAGGGGAGTAAGCTTTTTATACCCACTGTATGTTCCTATTTCTATTAGTCTTAAAGAGTAATGGCGAAGCATACTGGTTTGCATTTTCTGGAACAGCCCCTTGGATGAACACAGCCATATCTGGTTTGATTTTTTCAGGAATTGTACCAACGTAGGGAATTGCCTGGAATCACACAAAGAGGTATCCATTATTTCATGGCAAGACGGAAGATTATCAGCAGTATTATGACTAAGCATGTTGGCTGTATGTTAAATTATTCAGACAAAGGGGTTGTACTATTCAAATGGTGTATGCAACAATATAACTCACAGGATTGCTGACAGCATGTGAGATTTCGAACTGGACCGTACTCAGGCTACTGGATGAGCACCATGTGCCTGAAATATTCTGTTGTTCCATTGCGAAGGAAGAAGTGCTCCATTGCTGGAAGTAAAATGAATGCATTAAATAAAACAATTCTTGAATAAAAAACAATGTTTTAAGAAAAAGGAAAAAATCCATTAAATGCCAGAAAACATAGCAAATACATGTTCTACTTACATCAATATAACCAAGGACACTGATGGAAACATCTCCTTTAATTTGAAGGTGGGAAACCTTCTCTACAGGAATGCGGTGCTTGTATGTGCTGTGCTTCAAGCCATTCACATAGACCTGGAATACAAATAAGTTACATCCTCTTAAAATAGCTATGCTTTTTTGCAATCATCACTAAGCTAATTTAAGCAACAAACCTCATAGCCCTCTGCAGTGATGGCAATAAACATACTGAAGGCTGCTCCTTTGGTGAAAGGCTCGACTGAAGCGGTTTCCTCAGTCTGCCAGCTACCATTACTGGAGCTGTTCAGAACCACCGTTTGACCGATGCGAGGATTAAAGTGGAAAGCGGTGTCGTCCCCATCAGATGGTCCAGTCTTGAAATTTATAGCAAACCTTTAAAAAATAAATGTACACATATTTGGGTCAGAATGCATGACTTGAGTCTTGATGTATTTTGAACATTACATCACTGCCGGATCCCTGAGTTTTATTCCTTGTAGGTTTAATCCTGTAGGGTTCACACATGTTGATGTTTCATATTGGTCTAAGAGTGAAGGAGATGCATACTGTTTGGCATTTTCAGGAACAGTCCCTTGGAAGAGTACAGCCATGCCAGGTTTGATCTTTTCTGGAATTGAGTCTACATAAGGAATTGCCTGGTGAAAAAACAGTATGTACGGTGAGTTATCCATCATTTCATGCCAAAAAGATGAACAGAAGCTGAAGGTTTATGAGGATAACATTAATAATTGTTTTATCACTGGGCATTCTGGCTGTTCCAAAAATGTTGTCCTAAAAAATATTGTACTATTCAAATCAACTGCATGTAAAAAAATGTAACTCACAGGATTGCTAACTGGATGTGAGACTTGTAACTGGACAGGACTCAGGCTTCCAGATGAGCACCATGCGCCTGAAATGTTCTGTTGCTCCATTACGAAGGAAGATGTGCTCCATTTCTGGAGGGAAAATGAATGTTTGAGTGTTCTTGAAACAAGAAACATGTTTCAGTAAAAAGGAAACATTTCATTAAATGCTAGAAAAAAAACAAAAAAGATAGACCAAAGAAGTGTTTTACTCACATCAATATAACCAAGAACATTCATGGAAACATCTCCGTTAATTTGAAGATGGGAAACCTTCTCAACGGGAATGCGGTGCTTGTATGTGCTGTG
>JBBJLR010023650.1:0-13006 GCA_037577145.1 Brachypetersius gabonensis
TGTGTGTGTGTGGGGGGGGGGGGGGGTGTCTGTGGTCGGAACTCACGGAGCTCCCTGAAATGGGATTTTGCTGGTTGGGATGTCTGAGTCTGTGATCCATACCAATAAGTAATGTGAGCTGTTTATTCCATAGGTGCAGAATAAACCACAGTAGCGCGATAACCACAGGTGCGAAAAATAAACAAACACAAATACTGATAGACACGGTAGAAAAATTATGCGTCTATGCTAAACTTACAAACTTACAGCAGGTACTTGAATATAGGGGTGCCCTCTACTGGCACAAACAAAAATCACAGGCCACAGAAAGACGGGGTAAAACGAACCTAACCCATACAATCAGTATTATTCTTTATTAAGAAGAGATGACTGGGCTCCCACACGGCCTTTTCTGGATGACCTATGGATTACGTAAAATACAGGTTAGATGGTATTACCCGCCTGTATGGTTGTGTTTGGGCCTGAGATGGATGTTCTGACTTCAGTCGAGCTTGATGTAGGTTCTCATATTAAAATAAAAAGGTTAAAAAATATATATTAAAACCTTAAAGTATGATCTATAGAGTGGCCCAATACTGGGTTTGATTACAGTGACTTGTGTATGCTGCCCTCTGGAGGAGACTCTGACCTATAATGGGATGTGTCTTTCCTCTGTGGTAAAAAGAGTTTTGAAGAAAACTGAGAATTATTTTGAAAAATGAGCCTGTGGTGTCATGTACTGAGGGGTGAAACCTTTCCTTTAGTCATCGTTTGATTAACCATGTGATGTAATTAAATATCACTAATGAGTTCTACAAGACTGTAAAACCAACTTGCAAGAATGGACTAATACACAACTGTCAACATTGCATGTCTTAATTATTTCACATAAATAAGACATGCAGTGTTCAACTTACATTTTAACATTAACTGATGAAGGTGAAAATTCAATAAGCTTTTTGGAAATTAAATATTTAATAAGTTAACCTAAGAATCATGTTCAGTCATTGTTCAACGTTTGAACAATGTTTAGTACTTTAGGTATGTTTATAGTGTTTATTAGTCCTCATTAACGATCTGTGTTTATTAAAAACATCAGGCTGCATTAAATAAAGGAGAGAAGTATACTCTGATTGTACCTCTCTGCTTGGTCGTCTTCATGTCAGTTGCGGGTGTCTGATGTGAAGTCTGATCTGTGGTCTGTGCTGTGATGGAGGTTGTGTGATCAGTAATGAGTGGATGATTCTCTATGGTTGTAGATCCAGTTCTGGTGCGAACTGTGGATTCAGTTGAGGTGGAGGTAGTTTCTGGTGTGACAAAAGATACGAATATACTGGAGGTTACAACTCTCTAATATACAATTGTAATCTGTAGTAAAATTCATTAATGATGAGCGTTCTGACTGGAGAATTTGAACAATTCAATAGCAATAATTTGAGACCTCTCATTTAGTCATTGATTTGCTTTTCTATTATTTATATTTATTTTGTATTACACCTTACCCCTCTTGGTAACTGTACATATCGTTGTTACATCACTAATAGTTTTCTGTAATGTGCTTGTAATCTCCAGGGTACGTGTCCTAATCAGTGTATTTAACAGTGGTAAGATTATTTTCTTACCACTATTTCTTAGTGTGAGGGCTTACTGGGTTTGGTCATGCCCTTCACGGAGCCCTTCACCTGAACACTAGGGGAACTCTGCTCTTGGCACTAGCTGGTAGGGTGTGTTCGTGTGAGTGGTTGTTGGTTGCCGGGACAGCCCAGGTGGGGAGTGTTAGAGCAGATCTAACTGGGGCCGGGTTGCCAGGCAGTCACTGACATGTCCACCTGTCGTGAGTCAAAGTTAAGTTTGCTGTTTATTAGTCCTGTTGTGTGACTCGGGAGACGAGTGAATGAACTAGTATATATACCAGCCGAACTAGCATATATCCCAGAATCAGTGCGGGGTCTCAAATTCAGTTCAGGGCACTGGTTCCCTGAACAACTCGAAACTGTATCGAGGCGTTGGACTGTGTGTTGCTTGCTGCTGTTCTACCAGGGTGAGTTCCAGGAGAGTCTTGAGTGAAGAAGAGAGACTCATTCAGAAGCTTAGTTCTAACACAGTGTGGTTTGAGATACAGGAAACAGAGGTGACGGCCGCTGGAGACCCAGGCGGTGGATATCTTCAAAAGGGTCTGTGTGCTGTGCTGGACTTCGGTGGGCCAAGGGCGCCCTTTCTCATGAAAAGAGTTTATCAGCTCAATGAATTTCAATGAGTTCTAATTTGCTTTGTAGCCAGAACAGGAGTTCCGTAGACTTGGACTTTGTCTTATTTCTGCCCTGTGTGTTATGTTTGTGGATGCAGTGTTATTCAAGAACTTTCTGTTTGCATTAAAACTCATTAGTTTCTACGACCTCTGCCCCTCTAGTGCGTCCTTCTAGTACCCCATCCGTGACACTTCTTTTAACGTTGTTTTTAACGTTCATTACTAAAGACATTGTCATTCGCTTTTTTCTTTTTAATTAACGGAAACATCATTTAGGACTTAATCAAATCAAACCGTAGACAATAATCACAACTGGGGTTAAAAGGTGATGAGTATCTTGTAAATATCTAGTTTAAGTAGGAAGTACTCAACATCACTCATTAATGAACTGCAATACTCCTGTGAAAAATGTGTCCACCCAAGTGTAAAATCTAAAGTTCCAAGCATAACTAAATGGTGATATGGGTGTCTGATGTGATGTCAAATACTAAAGGACTAAAGAGTCAAACACTAAGGATATGAGGTTTCTGCTGAATTAAATGCCTTGGCTATCAAGCTTTTAGGATTACTACTTACTTATGACATCTGTAGGATTAGAAGCTGAAGATGTTTCTGTAACATGCACAGGTGAGGTTGAAGGGCTGAAGGTGATATCCGTTGTAGCCACTGTTACAAGAAAGCACATGTTATCACGTAAAAAAAAAGTAGAGGAAACAAAATGAAAAGGATTTGCTCTGATAACTTACAAGAGTTCCCTTTTGTGACTATAGAGGTCAAAGTTGTTGAAGCTGTCATGGATGTGGTCTTTGGTGGGATATTGAAGGTGGTCTCTGATGCTGTACTTTTTGACCTAAATGTAGTTTCTAGAGAAATAACACACTATTAAAAATGTTCATTCATAAAGTTGCATAAAGTTTCCACATTACATAACGGAGTTTACTTTGATGGTACCTCTCTGTTTGGTTGCCTTCATGTCTAATGTGGGTGTCTGATGTGAAGTCTGGTCTGTGGTCTCTGCTCTGGTGGAGGATGTGTGATCAGTGGTGAAAGGTGGCACATTTGGGTTTGATCCTGTTCTGGTGCTGACTGTAGATTCAAATGAGGTGGATATGGTTTCTGCTGCGACATGTGATATGAACTGGGTGAAGTTTAAACACTTAAAGCAATGAAAAATGAAAACGTTTTTCACTGGAAATGAATGAATGAAATAAATTCAGTGCTTCTTGTATTAGATCATCCAGTTCACACCAGTAATTTTGCATATAAAGAAAATAAATGGAAACACAAATGCTTTAAAAACTGATCATGAGTCTTTTAGCATGATTATTTTTTAATTGATTTTCTTTTTGTTTCTATTATTTTGTTTCTCTTATTTTTTCAGATATATACAGCTTAACAGTGTTGTTTAGTGGAAATGTGGAAATGTTGTTTATAGTAATTTCACTAACATATAAAATATATATATATTTTACAGCAGTGGTTCCCAACCTTTTTCCTTGAAGCCCCACTTGCCTGTGTGCAAGACAAGCCAGGCCCCCCCAACCCCAACTCCTACCCGCGTAGACGCACAAAAAGAATGAAAAAAAACTTTTTTTGGAAAAAATAAACAACGATTGTAGGTTTTTGTTCTTATACTCATACACATTTATTTACTTATTACTTACCAAGGATGTTTGGTGTAAGTGCAGAAGTGAAATATCTCCCTGTTGTAGTTGCTGGAGTGCTGAAGGTCATTTCTGGGGCAGTTACTGTATTGACTGTTGCAGTGTTAAACAAGGAGGCAGATCAACAAAATGTTAAAAAGAATGTACAATTTAAAAGTTACTATAATAAAATCATGTGTGTTGTTTTCATTTATGGCTTACCGGAATTGTAATTTGTAATTGCGTATGTCAAAGTTGTTGAAGTAGGATCAGTGATGGAAATGGTCTTTGATCTTTGGTTGACTGTGGTCTCTGTAGTAAATTTTTTTAGGAAATGTCTGCAGTGTTTACTACTTACCAACGACATCTGTAGGAGTAGAAGCTGAAGATGTTTCTGTAACATGCACAGGTGATGTTGAAGGGCTGAAGGTGATATCCAATGTAGCCACTGTTACAAGAAAGCACATGTTATTACGTAAAAAAGTATAGGAAACAAAATGAAGAAAAAGGATTTGCTCTGATAACTTACAAGAGTTCCCTTTTGTGACTATAGAGGTCAAAGTTGTTGAAGCTGTCATGGATGTGGTCTTTGGTGGGATATTGAAGGTGGTCTCTGATGCTGTACTTTTTGACCTAAATGTAGTTTCTAGAGAAATAACCCATTATTAAAAATGTTCATTCATAAGTTGCATAAAGTTTCCACATTACATAACGGAGTTTACTTCGATGGTACCACTGTTGTTTAGTGGAAATGTTTATAGTAGTTTCACGGATATATTCTCTCTCTCTCTCTCTCTCTGTCTCTCTGTCTATATATATATTACGCTAATTACGTTACGTTGTATAGTGAAAAAACACGTTGTTGTGTTTTGGGCAAAAAAATGCCTTAAAATGCCTATTTTAATAGTGTAAACCCTAAATATGCCCCCAAATACGCTCCCAGAACACTTTAAGTTAAACTCAGTTCAATACATTACCCTTAAAGAAACTGTAAAGATAATCCGTACTGTACAGTTTACACTGAACTCCTAAATACCGATATTACTGTTGTACAGACTGCACTTTATTTTAAATTCTATGAAATCAGATGTGTGCCAAAATGTTCTAACAAAACTCGCCTAATATCAAACAAAATTCAATCAATATTCACTCTGGCCTGTGAGACATTTTAAATTTCGCGGCTAGTTTTTCAGTTTCGCTGCTGGCTTTTTAGTTTCGCTGCTGGCTTTTCAGTCACCCTGCCCCGTTTTACATTTTCGCTGCTTAAGGATTCGTTTGCAGTTCTGGCAAGAAGGGTCTGGCTGCAGACCTCTGTGGGTAAATCTCTTCTGTCAGTACATCTCCTCAGTGTTGCCGACTATTTTCAATGGAAAGTGGCTAAAGTCTGCTCGAAAAGTCGCCAAATGTCGCTAGATGACGTCATGCGTATATTTGCATATTGATGACGTAATTACGTTGTATTTGCATTCTGCGTGTTTTTCCTAATCCTTCCTCATGTGTCCAATATAAAACTGTTATCAGTTACGTTACATATTTTCTGTCAGACAACACAATGGAACTTATTAACCAGCAGTTACATCCTCTGCAATGAAATTATACCGGAATCCGGATTTATAACTGCGTTGGACAAAATCACTACTGTAGGTAAGGTAAAGACAGCACATGTGTTGTGATATTATCAGTTATATTTACAAGTAAAATGAAAGTAGATATAATTTATGCCACAGAATGCTTTCCTTATTCTCTCACACAGTGTATTATGTTCAGGAATGATTAGGATAATCTGACCCATAGTGGATAAACCTTTGGTTGAATTAGGCCTATTTGTAAATTTACAAACGAACTATGTGCATATTTACAAAAAGCCTGTGCTTATTTACAAACTAACTATACTGTGCATATGTGCCTATTTATGATAGCATTTTAATAAACTTAGTATTTTAATTAACAAATGGAAATGAACTATGTATATGTGATAATCTGGTATCGTTGTGTTTGAGTAAGTAGAATCACATACAGTCAATCAGTTGTAGCTCAGTAAACAATATCAGATGAGTTCAGAAACTGGAATGAACTTAAGCTCTGTAACAGTGAGTAATATAAGTGCATCAGAAGAAAAAAAAAAAGAAAAATTAAGAAGAAACGGTCAAATTAAATAGTTTTATTTCAAGCAAAGGAGAAGCAGGTAAGTGATTGGCAACACCGTTTGCACATGCGCAGCTCATTCACATCTATGTCAGCTGCCGTGCGGTCACGGGAACATGCTGCTTCTTTCAGCCGGAGCTAGCGCTCACTGATCAGAGCAGACACAGGGAGATGAGTAATTGTACCGGGAAAGCAAGACCTTGCGCTTACAGGACAGTACTGGCGACATTTGGAAAGTTGCTAAAGTTTGAGAGAGAGAGGTTTTAATGCGGCAATCCACATGCTCTGAAAAAAACTTTTCCTCTCTCTCTCTTTCTCTCGCTCTAGCGAGGGAAAGAGGCAGACACAGAGAGAGAGAGACACAGAGAGAGAGAGGTTTAAATACGAGCAATCCAAGCGCTCCACTAGTGAGAGAGAGAGACAGTGAGAGAGAGTAAGACTAAGAGAGAGAAAATGCCTGTGTATGAATTACAGTGCAGTCTATACAGGGGTAACATCAGTATTTACATTCTAGCACTGCAGGAGTTCAGTGTAAACTGTACAGTAGGGATACGAGTTTAGCTTTATATTTTCTAAAGGGCAATGTATTAAACAGATTTTAAAATGAAATTAAAGTGTTCTGGGAGCATATTTGGGGGCATAATTTTGTTTTACACTATAAAAATAGGCATTTTTAGGATTTTTTCCGGAACACGCAAGATGCTGAGCTGCATTGCCAGAAGGCACCCCGCACCCCCAGGCTGATCTCGGCTCTCGGCCCGGGCCGATGGAAATTACGGGCTGGCGAGGAAAAAATTATGAAATCATTAATAATTTTTGTTTCTGAAGTTACTTTTTAAGAATATGAATATTCACATTTATAACAATTTTGGATATAACTACATACTGTACTGGAAAACATTTTTATTTCTCTAATACAGGTGGTTTAATTTATAGTACTGTATAGCATTTTATTCCATTTGTTAAGTACAAACAACTGATGTAACTGAATTCTTTAATTTTAAGTTCATTTAGAGTTGGTTCTAAGAATGTACTAATATACATATGTTTTTATGAATAAAAGGCACCATAACTATGATCACAAAGGAACTTCTGTTGACTTACCAAGGCTGGCTGCTGTAGATGTTTCTGTTTGGTCTGTAGGATTTTTGTAGGATTTGATTGTAGTTGTAGCTGTAGTTACAGGTTATATGGAGAAATTACATTGTAAAGACTGCATCACATAAACATTTAGGAACATTTACATTTTCTACTACAGCAGCAAGTAAGTGTGTAATTTGTGATGCTGTAAGCTGATTTGAATATGGCTACTTTTAATGTTGTCCCACAAGAATTGATCTGGATGAAATTTTATGTGTTTAGACTTACGTTCTGTGCAGGTTTGTATGTAGTCAGGGCAGCAGTCTCTAAATATCAGGCAGCCCTGGTCACAGTAGCAACCTCTAAAGCATTTGTTATTGTCCCCCCGGCAGCACAGTGGTGGGGCCTCTGAGCATCCAGCTACAACACACAACAATCATGAACAAAATTCAGGACCTCTTATGAGAAATTCAGCTCATTAACCCATTCACCAAGTGAAGCAGTGGGCAGCCAGGAACACAGCACCCCGGGGAGCAGTGTGTTGGGTCGGTACCCAGAGGTGCAGAGCAGTCTTGGGAATCGGATCCATGACTTCCCGATTGTAGGACAAATGCCCTAACCATCAGGCGACCAGCTGATTTTTGTATCTCATTTTTTTGGAGATCATTCAATTCTTTAACATCACATCTAACAGGACAATGATTCCAATAATTATTTAAAATCGTGACAAGATTATATCCAGTTTAAAGAAAAACATCATGTTTTGAGAATGACGTCTTCGCCTCCCCAGTCTCCAGAACTTTCCCCCATTGAATTGAACTAAGGATAAGCTGGATTGACAAGTTTGAGACAGAACTGTTTGCACGCTTGAAAAAGTGCTAGAAGGGTTTGGACACAATTTATTTCCAAAAATTGTTGAAAAGGGTCATGCTGCTATGCTAAAGGCAAGGGGTAGTTATTTTTATTTAACTTGTACATACCACCACTGAATTGCACTTACAGTTTACATTGTTCCACAAAACTTTAAGTTACATTTGTTTTAAGTATTTCTAATGTTTTCTTGTAATAAGTAATAATTTATTAATAAATTATAATTATTATTAATAAATAATAATAATTTTGAAAGAGCAGTATTTCATTTGTTTATTTTTTATCTGAGTTTGGGCCAAACTTCAGGCCTGTAGTGTATATCATAAAACATTTGCAGTTCAATAATCTGATTCATTAAGCTACAACCATTTTGTTTAAATACTCAATATATGTGAAGTGGAGAGCCTATAGCCTCCTTCAAAAGAAAAAAACACACACATACACCTGGTTGCCCTCTCTACCAGCAGCTTCAACTGCTCAGGAGGGGAACCAGTCACGGCCCAGTCACGGTCTTCCCCAGCAAAGCGTCCCTCAGACTGCTCACCGCTGGTCCTACTTTTCCTTCAGGCTGCACACCCCGGCTAGTCATGGCCTCAGACTTTCTCTTTGGGCACTCCCTCATTATGTGGCCGGCTATCCCACCTCGCGGATCTAGGATTTCTTCATTGGGAAGGTGATGATCTTGCACTGGCCGTGTGTTCAGGCCCTATCTGCTCCCTCTATAAATCAGCCAGCCGCACTTCTTTGCGTATTTCCTCTTTCAATGAAGACAACACTGCCCCTTCTTCTCCAAGGGCCCTCAGGAGCTCCATCTTTGCCAAAGGCTTCCCCTTCCACATCTCTGGCTTCTTTAAAAGCCTCCACGAACATTCGTGTTTCTTAATACACTGCCTCTCTTGGTGATATGTTCACGTAGTTTCTTTTTCCACTGTTATGCTGGTGATACTCAGCTAATCCTCTCCTTTCATCTTGATGACTCTCAGATCAACATGAATCATTGAATCAGCATTAATCTGAATGACATTTCCTCATGGATGACAGCATATCACTTAAAAGTAAATCTGAGCAAAATAGAGCTAACATACATCTGGTGATGCATCACGGAAACTTGATCGTATATGAAAAATTTTCATCTCTCATCTCATAGAAATCTACAGAGAACCATCTTTATGACACCAGGAGAATTTGTCCTTTCCTTTTCACCAAAGCCACTCAGATACTCATTCAGTCACTTGTCATCTCAAGACTGGACTCCTGAAATGCAGTTTTGGCTTGCCTTCCTCTGAAGATCACAAGACCTCTAATGTAATAGCTTGTCTGGTCTTCAAACTGCCAGATTGTCACACACTACTGTGGACCCTTCACTGGCATCCTGTGGCTGCTTATATTAGATTTTAAACGCTTAACACTCACATACAAAGCCAAAAATAGTCCATCTCTATTAGTCAGAACTGACCACGGTTCACAATTCACCCTCTTAGAGCACAGCCCAACCTGACCCAACTCTTGTCAAATGAGATAATGCTGTATCTATTTTAATAATCTATAGTAGCCATCATCACCCTAAACCAAATCATGTTCTTCACTGTGGGGCACTTTGAGCATATGTTGCTAGAAAACAACTCTTGGGGTTCAGAGTAGAACAGAGAACCAGTGTATGCACTGTTGTAGCCTGGTTTTGTGCCCCAAAGCTGCCTAATAAAAAAAAAAGTCTTGTTGGATGCTTAGTTTTGCTCAGTTAAATCATGGTAAATCATTTTCCATGTCACTGTTCAAATTTTAGCATGCCTACCCAAACAAGTGGCTTTTTGGAGTACATTGGAACCCAACTTGCTCATAATTGTTTTTTTCCCCTGTTATTTCTTTTTGGCCATGTGTCTGGCATAACACAATGACTGCCATTGATGAAGACAGTGCTCACTTCAGACTACTCATATTTCCGAGGAGGAACATTTTCATGTTCTTGTCTGCTTGGGCAGAACATGACACCAGAGACTTGACATCCAAGACAGTAGATCTAAATGGCAGTCATCAAACGTCATCTCCTTCTAAATGCTGTGTCTCAGCAGCATGACTGGTATAATGTTGGAAGTACTGATCTTATCATAAGCGAGACTCTAGAGGGACATCACTGGGATGTTATAACTTACACTGTGCGTTTGTTTGGTGTGCTCTGCTAGCATTTGATTCCATTGTGAAAATGACTTCAGTGCATGGGCTTCACCGCCATTCAATCTGAAGGGAACATGTCCCCTTCACATCCCTTAATTATTTGTTTGGACCCCCCACATTTCACATAAAATATACACGTACATTGATAGGAGAATACACAAACTGTATTCTCCTATTGATTAAGTGGAATGGATTCTTTTGCGAAAGATTCAAGATTCAATATTCAACAGAGGTTTCCAAACACCCCCACGCCCTAAAAGGACCGAGACTTTGCACGCAAGCAGCAACCCATCCACCCACCGAACTCCCACCCCACACCCAAAGCCCACCCCCACATGTAGACCCATGCGCCCCCCTCACATTAAAAATGCTTCAATTATACACATTTTAAGATCTAGGCAATTATTTTTAGCACCACTTAACATGTAACTGCACAGCTGTTAAAATAACTTAACCTTATGTGTAGCTGTCAACAGTGTTTCTAAAGTGTGTGCATGAATGAATATGTTTAACAGCTGAAGAGGTATAGAGTACAAAGTAAATCTTTGTACTGGTCAACAGGGTTTCATTTGTCATTGTCAAGTTTATTGTTCCCCCTTTAATAGAGCAATCTAAAAGTTACTATTAACTAGCAGTTGTGGTGCTGCTAGTCAAACACGATAAACTAAAAAGCTGTTTTGTGGTTAGATCAGGCTCATTTGGATCTATAAAGTCAATAACTTACATTTAACCGCTACAACACTTAAGTAACATGTACTTGATGTACTTTGGCAAGTTTATATGCATGTCGGGTATTTAATCTGCAATTACCTGATGCCTGGTTCTCTTCTCCGAACTGAAGCAGAAGCAGAATCCCCAAACATACGACTCCCATTCTGTTGATCAGCAAGCAGTCCAGCCAGATAAATGCGTATATGAGTGTGTGCCTGATGAAGCTGTGGCTAGATGAGAGCATCAACCAGAAGTACACATCTTATATTCTTACACATATTTCCTTGTGGCTCATTGTTACAACATTCCACCTGATGGCCGTGCCCTGTTAGACGCCTAATGATTTTTTGAGATGACACTTTAAACCACAGTAGTCAAAAAAAAAATGTAGAAGGAAGTTCCCTGACTTTTCCTCTTAGTAATAAATCAACTGTTGCCTCACACAGAGGTGATATTAGTCATTTAATCTTTATTAATGGTGTTCTTAAAACCTACTTTATGTGAGTTCCCACTCCTGTTTTATTCATTCAAGAAAATGGTAACATTTATGTTGTGCATTTGCAGGTATTTGTAATTTGTACAAATGGAAGGAAATGATTTAAGACCACCTCACAACAGCCAATTTCTGTAGTAATGTAAGTTACATGAAACGTTCTAATTTGAATGGAATAATCTTTTACTGATATGCTGCTCTTATGAACAAACCAGTGAACAGACAAATAAAGTAAGAATGTGGTTTTCTCAAAAGTTTCTAACGCATTTCTAGCTGCTAAATTTTGGAGATTTGAAGCTTGTAGGAATTAAATAGCAAAGGACCCAGGATACTGGCTACTTATCCCATGTATTGTGTAATTAGTGAAATTCTCTTCCCTATTTGTCCAGTACAGAATTGTGAGTATGTCTAAATGACTCAAATGACTCTTTGTTCAACAAATTATACTCTGTTTGGGTGCCAAAGCCAACATTTATAATTCTATATAGGGTATGAAAGGAGTAGAAGGACATTTAGAAGATATTTAGCCTCAGTGGTGCTAGTACTGCCATTACAGAGGTAGTTTGGTAGGCAAATAACATTAATAAAGAAAATGTTGGATTAAACTTTGTGAAATTACATATTCATTATTAGATAACTAAACCTTGTAAGAGTTCACCAGTGTACAATGATCTGAAAAATGTTGTCCTGCTACAAGAGTCTAGGTTTGGTTGGCAACAGTAACACATGGCATATTGCTTTTTGATAAATGTAGTGAATAAAGTAAGGGCTTTTAATACTATTTTTTTTTTTTATTATTATACCATTACCAGAGTTATAAAAAATCCGGTAACAAATATACATTTACTGGTCAGTGAATAAGAAGTAAGTAAGTACCTGTGTAAATAAAAATGTTAGTAAGCAAGTATATAAATAAAGCAATACGTAAATAAATTATTATGTAAGATGCAAAAATGTACAGTAGATGAGTACTGCATATAAGTAAGCAGGTATAAGTAAAAGATAGACAGACAGAATCAGAAAAGGTTACCAAGAACCACAACTAGATTCTGACTTGTATATCAGTGAAAATATTTTTTATCCCCATTACTCTACTGATCATTTACTGATATTGATATCAATATTGAATGTTGATAGCAAAATAACATCAAATATGATTAAATGAGTTTTTCGCTTCTGTGCCACAACCAGCCTGTTCCCCTTAATACACACATGCACAGCCACTTTCATAAGGACTGTTTTTTTTCCACAGGACAAAAGACTGAAAACACACCTCTGGTTCTGCACACCGTCACTTTTTATGAGGACTCATTCCGTCATATTTTCTTAAACTGTGGAACATGCTGCTACTCAAATATGTTCTGTCAAGCTCAGATCCAAATGATGATCCCTGTCTTTACTGTTTATGTATAGTATATTAATATAACTCCCCCACTTGCACATACCATAGATTCATAGATGACTGTATATTGTCGAATTGCACGTTTTTTGTCTTTTCTGTCTATTTTATTTCTAAATTTTTATTTCTAAATTTTTATTTCTAAATCGTATTTCTTCTGTTGCACTAAATATTTGTATGTACAATGCAGATCTAGAGCTCTCGCCATTTCGTTTCCCTGTATACTTGTATATGGTGAAATGACAATAAAGTTCACTTTGACTTTT
>JBBJLR010023670.1:0-13006 GCA_037577145.1 Brachypetersius gabonensis
GTAAGGTATTACTTTTAAATGACTGTAACAAGTAATCTGTAATGTATTACAGTTTGGAAGTAACTTGCACAACACTGTTCATCATGGAGAAGGACCATTTACCGTGTGTAAATTACAGTTTTTCTCGATTGCTTAAACACATTTCCTGAAACTATGCCTCGTACTCTCAAAACAGTAAACACAAATCCATAACGTCTCACCCAAGCTCTCCAGTGAAAACCATTCACTCGTGCTGAAAAACCAAACTTTGCCCAAAGACATCACACACAAGGCTTCAAAAACACACACACTACAACATAGTCTTACACATTGGTGGAATAAATTAAAAACAATATTTCCAAAACTGGCAAGTTATGTTGCTTGTGTTTCTTCCCCTCAAAAACCTTTTCACATGATGAATACAAAAGATGCAACCAATGTATGTACAGTGGCACATTTTTATTCATGTTCTATACAGTACAACACACACTTTGGTCTGGGTCAAGCCAGAGAATCTCATCTACATCACAGGATATATTGGCCCTAGCCAGGCAGCGGGGGTAAAATCCTCTTGCATGCCTGATCCACCCCTGGCAGGCATCTACTGATATGTCTAGGCAGGCTTTTTCCATGGCCTGAAGGAGGTGAACATGGACATAAGGTACTCTGTCGTACACTTTCCACCGCCATGCCGACAAAAACTCCTCTATCGGGTTTAGAAAGGGAGACAATGCAGGCAGAAAGATGTTAGAAAACCTTCGGTAAACCAGTCATGAACCAGAGCAGCGCGATGAAAGCTGACGTTATCCCAAACAACAACTTAGTGAGGCTGCTCTGGCTGTGCTGGTTCCATGCAGTCCAGTTGGAACATATGCTGTCTTAGACCATTAGACCAAGAAAAGCAAGGAGAAGCATAGTGTTACAGGGTTCCAGAATGGTACGGCGTGGAGTACCCTTTGTTGACTGATGGCTGCGCACATAGTGACATTCCCTCCACACTGACCAGGGACATTTACAACAGCCTGATGGCCAATTATGTACCTTCCCCTTCTCCTCCTTTTGGTCAGGTTAAAACCTGCCTCATCCACAATGATAATTTCATGTGGAACAGGATGTCCTTCAATCTCAAAGATTCTCTGCAAAACACATAACACAGTAGTACTCGTTGCCCAGCCTCCCTCATAGTCATACCAAGGACAAGGACATGGTCAACTAAAGTGGCTCGAATTTCATCTGAGACCACTTATCTCCTTTCCCTTGCTCTTCCCCTCAAACTCCTCCTCCTCCTTCACCTCCTCCCTGGTGTCCTAGACCTCCTCCTCCTCCTCCTTCTCCTCCTCCACCTCCTCTCCCTCTTCCTTCACCATGTCCTCCTCCTCCTCCTCCTCCACCTCCTCCCTGGTGTCCTAGACCTCATTCTCCTCCTCCTCCTCCCTGGTGTCCTAGACCTCCTCCTCCTCCACCACCTCCTCTCCCTCTTCCTTCACCATGTCCTCCTCCTCCTCCACCTCCTCCACCTCCTCCCTGGTGTCCTAGACCTCCTCCACCACCACCTCCTCTCCCTCTTCCTTCACCATGTCCTCCTCCTCCTCCACCTCCTCCCTGGTGACCTAGACCTACTCCTCCTCTTCCACCTCCACCTCCTCCACCACCACCTCCTCTCCCTCTTCCTTCACCATGTCCTCCTCCACCTCCTCCCTGGTGTCCTAGACCTCCTCCTCCACCTCCTCCACCACCTCCTCTCCCTCTTCCTTCACCATGTCCTCCTCCTCCTCCTCCTCCTCCTCCTCCTCCACCACCACCTCCTGCCTGGTGTCCTAGACCTCATTCTCCTCCTCCTCCTCCTCCTCCTCCTCCTCCTCCACCTCCACCTCCTCTCCCTCTTCCTTCACCCTGTCCTCCTCCTCGACCTTCTCCTCCTCCTCGACCTCTTGCTTTGCATCATTTGCATTGTTTCAAACCTGAATTAGCTGACTTTTCCCCTTTTATCTATCCATCAAAGTTTCTGATTGGTGTGTGATAAATGTTGACTCCTAGTGTTTCCACTTGGTTAATTGTGTGCTAATTGAGCTCAAGCTGTGCTGACTTAAGTTAACATTATTGAATGCTAGTGCTTTCTAAATGACCACATGGTGTAAGCACTAAAAATTTGGGGGTTTTTTTGGTTATAGTGTTTTAGCAATCAAGAAAAACTGTAAAGGTAGAGCAGACTGCTGTGTACCAGAGTACAGCTAGAGCAGGCACAGTTCATTTACCATCTGTTTAAATTGCCCCTATGGCTTTAGAGTGATAGTTCTGTGGAAAATAAAATACATTTTTCATTTATCCTAAATATACTTGATCAGACAATGCAAGTTTGCTTCTTGAATTTTAAATCAGAGCTACGGGGCTGAAGAAGCTAACAAGCAAAGAAAGCTTTTGCACACCAATTAGCACCAAGAAAAATGCCTGCCTAAATCTGCTGAGTGACATCTGACACTGTATGACATTTTCTTATTGGTAACATAACATTGGCATGTACATGACAGATACTGTTATGTTGATGTCCTGTCATTTAATCAGCTTGTGGCATAAAGTGCCATGCTATCAAACACTGTAGCATCAATTACCAGTAGTTCATTTATTCATTCATGATTGATGTTTGAGGAGGATGCTGGAGCCAATCCCACCATAAAGGCAGGGAAACACCCAGGACAGGTCACTAGTCCATCACAGGCATACAGACAAACACACTCACACACCTAGGGGCAATTTAGCATCTCTAGTTCACCTGATGTATCTGTCTTTGGACTTTTGGTCTGCGTGAGGATGTTGCAGTTTATCATATTGACTAACTTGACATCATGATTTGTGGGCCAAGGAGTTCCCTCTCATTAATCCTGCCACTCTTACATGAGTACTCTGCTGTTTGTTGGCAATTGAAAAGAATAAACAGGAAAATTTAAGAAGTGTTGGTGAATATTGATGGTACAATATTGTGACTAAAACTAGAAGCAGAGAGTTGCTGTTCTTTTTGAAGCTGTTACTTTGCTATCAACAAAAGTAGCGGCAGTTGATATTTCGAGAGATGATCTTTGATCGCAGTTAAAAAGTCTACCTGAAGGCAAGGAATAAGGAAACCCCTTTGAATGTCTGATATTTCGGGATAATTATTCGTTATATTAACACTTGATTTTGACATGCCAATCAGTCATTGCTGAACAAATGTATTTAATATGCAACAGCAGCATGTGTTTCACTAATAATAATAACAATATCCCCTGCTTCAGTGTAGTTCCAGCTCTACAGTTTGAATGACTGTGCCATCTGAATTGTAAAACCCTTAATATATACACTTATGACCACACACATCATTTGAATTCTGTATAAATATACCAAGGCGTTATGTTGCCTGGCAACCATTGTCATTTTCAGCATAAATAAACTGTTAAAATATAAAGTCATTCCCAGTGAAGTGCACCATTCTAGTGCACCATGCCGGAGAATTGCTCACAGCAGCGGTGAACCAGACGTCCAAAGAGTTTAATGCCTGTAAAAGCTCCTACACAAAAGATGCATGTCACAAATATGCTGCCTGAGGTCTGAGACATTGTTTTATTGCAGGTGAGAGATATGCTTTTGGTCTAAAACCTAAGTGAACAAAGAAAACTTTTCAGTCTAACCATTTTTTTCACTATGTATAAACATACAGGTCATTTTGGATAGTAAATAAACTGACTGTATTAATGACACCTGGTTCCTATGTCCACAACTGTAAAGAAATTGTCCGAGTGTTTTTCTACAGTTAACGTTTTTTTGCATCACACCACTCTGAATGACTCAACGGCAGATTTTTTTTTGCTGGAATTGCTAGAATTGCCCTTAACACTAGAACCGCCAAGGGGGGTCAAATGCTTGTAGTTCTGTGAAATAAAACCCATACATCTTTAAGTTCATGACTTTCCTTAAAATGGCTTTATGAATTATCTAGTGGATTTTGGTGAGTGTGATAAAAAGAAAAATAAATACGACCATTTAGTTATTATACCTAGAACCGCCGAGGAGTCATTTTTACCCCCTCTTTTAGATACAACTGTCATTTTTCGCACCACGCCCCTCCCGCCGCTCCCGGTTGCCTTGCAATGCTAGACGCTTGTGATGTCATCCGACTTTGACAGCCCACCATCGATTAAAATACTGCGAAATGTAAGACAAGAATATATATTTTAAACACTTATTTTGTCAAGTCTCCATTATTATTTAAAAAAGA
Source organism: Brachypetersius gabonensis (assembly GCA_037577145.1). Taxonomy (NCBI): domain Eukaryota; kingdom Metazoa; phylum Chordata; class Actinopteri; order Characiformes; family Alestidae; genus Brachypetersius; species Brachypetersius gabonensis. The sequence goes on from JBBJLR010023670.1 coordinate 4,229, forward strand.
AGATGGGAATGAGCTACTTCACAGCTTTTAGAAAAGACTTCTTAGCACGGCTGACGCTATTGCAGCAGGGGGGGTCAAGAGGGGAATCATTATTAATCATCACTGAGCCATCAAATATCAGCATTTGAGCAGAAAAAATGACAACAACCTGCTTGCTTGCACTGAAAGACACTATTAAAGAAATGACTTCACAGTGCTCTGCTTTATTACAATGCTGTGACTGAGCTAGACTTAACTGGTCCAAGAAAGCACTCTGACACTGACATTTTGATTCTGACTTGTAGCTCCAATGTGAGTGACCAGTGTCCTTTTTACTTTATGCAACAGCCAGACTATAATGGCTACATTACAAGCCTCATTGCTCAATTCTGAAGCTTTCCTTGGTTCTGATCTTTTTTGTCTTGTTGCTCAGTTTTCAGATTTAAAGTTATAAGTGAGTAATTCCTATTTGTGTGGTCATCTTTGCATTCTAGCATTGGTTGGGTACACTGACTGGGGAGCGGCAGAACATAGCAGGCATTAATGAGATTTAGATCTTGATGTGAACTGTTGCTTAATAACTGTAACTAACATCATGACTGTGTTATAAATGCAGAGCCTAATTGTCTAATTAAGGTCACATGTATGCACAAAACCAGCTTTTCTTGTGACCAGAAAAAAACACATGAAAGTCCAGAAATGCATTTTGATTCAGATTTCATACAACTTCTTTGCTGGAAAAAAACTGCCCTTCTTAAATCAGATAAATCAGTCTCCAGTGTGAACAAGCCCGCATCCTGATATGTCTCCAGTGTGAACAAGCCTGCATCCTGATATGAGCTGCAGTCATTCATCCTAATCAGGAAAGCCATGTGAATTATGCACAAAGAGCCACAAAAAATGCTCATTAGACAAAAAAACCTGGTCCTGATGTCTGTCTTAGAACCTAATAAAGTCTTAAAATCTTGGGATCACTAGCCAGCCAAAGTGGTCGAGTCATGCCTCACCTCCTATTCCACAATACAAATCCAGGAGCTACAGGGGGAATCTGATCCATTGATATTGTATGTCAGATCAACAGTAGCCCAGCAGGGTTGGGGTGGGCAAAGTTTGAAAGCCCTGTCTAAAGCTCCGCCCTAGACGACTGCCTAGTTTGTCTGTAAGGACGCCCTGACCATGGATGCACCGGGATATTATGTTGTTTGGCAACCACAGCCATTATTATTAAAACACAATTTCAAAATATACACTTACAATGCTTTTTTTAGCCAAATCTGTAAAATGAGACAATATAGGTGTTGGCTGACAGTTTTTCCAGCTTTTCCTGATTGAGGCTTGAAAATAGGTCATTCTTTTCTCAGCATGGAACAACAGCAACAAGCCGGCTCTCCTTTAGTTTTCTCTAAGTAGCCTCTCGCACACTCAGTGTCTGATCTGCTGTGTGAATCCCTGGCTCATTCAGCATGCTCCACAACACAACCCTGCCTGTGTGATCCAACAGATCGATCCAGACATCGATTTTCTGTTCCGTGATGTCTTTGAAACTGGAAGGAAATGGCATTTTCTTCTTTTTTTTCTGCTTTTACATTCCTTTTTATACTTAGGTTATTGAAATATAATCTTTAGGCTATTATGGTCAGATTCCAAGGCTCAGATTACATCTAAGTCTACATTAAATAGGAGATTTAACGGTGACAGTGCACAACAATGGCGACATTGCATGTTAGCTCATGACTATGCTTAATGTATGCCTGTGAAACCAAGCAGTAGAATTAGATTTCATAAATGAATTTTGCTGATGAAATATCTTACAGCTTTGTTTTTAAATTCTGTTTCCAAGGACAACAGTCTTGAGTTCAATGTGTAGCGTCCTTGTTATGTTTCCCAGAAAAGGAGGATTAACCTTGTACTGTCAGTAGCTTCTTCAGCATGAAGGACAGCATGAATAGACCTTGAATGTGTTTGAGCTCATCATTCAGGACACTCAAGCAGTATATAAAGCCTAAAACATAAAGCCTAAAGCATATAAAGTCTAAAACAATTTGTTTTCGTTTATGCTCTTGATGTTTCTCTGTTCTTAGCGCTTAATGTCTCTTTCTACCGTTGTTTTTAAAATCTGGAGCAAGGCTAAAGCATTTTAGAGTTGTTGTGTAAGGAATACAGTTACCATGAAGAGGTCTGTAACAACGTTTAGATAAGTGGTACTTGTGAAAACAACATCCTCATGAATGCCAAGGTTGTACAGCAGAATATTACCCAGAGCCACCTCTTCCTCAGATGAGCAACACACACACACAGACATCAAAATGATGTATAAGAAAACATGACTCATCAGACCAGGCCAACTACTTGATACATGATATAGTTCTGATGCTCAGATGGCCATTGTAGGAGCGTTTAGTGGAATACAGGGGACAGCACGGGCAGTCTGACCAGTCTATGGCTATACGGTCCCATACAATATTCACTTGGACCCCTTTTAGTAGGTACTGACCACTGCATCGCTCGAACACCCCACATGTGTCTGCCATTTTGGAAATTCTCTAACCCATTTATCTGATCATCACAATTTGGCCTTTGATTCTTCCAACCCATCATCTTTAAGACCTTACTGTTCACTTGCTGCCTAATATATCACACCCCTTGACATGCACCATTGCATCAAGATAATCAATGGTATTCATTTCACCTGTCAGGGATTTTAATATTGGGCCTATTTCTATTGTGCTGAAACTGATGTCTCTTGGAGATCAAGGCTGGAATTCCAAATGGCTTTTTCATCATGCAAGATTTTGGCTCCAGATGAAGTGAAACACTATGTCTCTCTGCAATCATAGCTTAGCTGGAGGTGGAAACATGATCTTGATTGATCAGACAACCAGGTAGATTGTGTGTATTTGTAAAGCAGACAATGTGTGCACATGTGTGTGAGAAGCACTTCCTAAATGTTAAACCAAAAGTGAGTTTATGCTGAAGGAAAAGTAAGAGAAAGTGAGCAAGAGAAAGTTCTGCTTCTGCCCTGCAGCTTTTTTTCCTCTGCTTATTAACATGGAATGAAAGTCACAGTAGAGCAGTAGCTCGATCATGATCAGGGCACCAGCAGAAGCCTCCTCAGACTTGGGCAAATAAAGGAGTGCTCCTGCAGCATGATCAAAAAGTCTGCGTTCCCTCCAGAGTTTCGTGTGTTCTGCCAGAAACCTGAGGCCCTCCTTGGTGGAAACAGTGTTGTTGAATATGTAACACGTTGCTCTGAGCATATTTGAATTGGATCTCTGTCTGTTCTAGGACAGACTGACAGAGCAGATGAGAACTGGAGATAATAGATTTGATAGATGATGTTTGATTAAGGGAATGGTTCATCAATCAATCAGTCAATCAGTCAATCTATCTATCTATCCATCTATCCATCCATCCATCCATCCATCCATCCATGCATCCATCCATCCATCCATCCATCTGATTTTCCCACCTTACCCAAAATGAAGGCTTTGTTCACATTACAAGCCATATTGTTCAATTCTGCTTTCTGCTCAAATCTTATCTTTCTGTCATAATGGTTTGCATTTGTGTTTGTAGGTGAACCATATGTCATTACTGTAAATAAACATGTGCATATAATTAGTATTGACACATTAATGATCCACGACAACAAATGCATTAATTCCCAACACAATGACCATCAGCTTTGACCATCTCTCAGCTGTTCATACCTTGGGGAGTAGGTGTATAAAGGCCAGATGCCTTATTGCTTCTGCAGTGTTCAGTGGCAGAAATTGTATGATGCCACAAACATGTGATTTTGCATTGTGGTCCATGTTAAAACATTGCCTAATCACAGTATGTGCATTTGCTTATGACAGTAAAGTAACCCTGGAATTCGGTGACATGAGGTGAAACCATGGCAATGACAAATAGAACGATAGAAATATTGATAAATCAATTCTCTCTGGGTGTGGGTAAAAAAGGAGCGTGTCCAGGAATGTCAATTCTGTGTGCAGTATTCGCTCCACATGGACAAAGCAACCCAGAGCCGAGTCTTCATATCTGCCCTTTTGTTCTTTTTTAACCCTTCTTTATTCTCACTTCTTTAGTCCTCCTTTTCACCATGAATGCCATCCTTGACCCCCTGCGCTCCTCTTCACCTCTTCTTCGGGTGTCCTATATTCGACTTTATATCTTAGCTCATTCTCTTCTTTTCTTCTCTTCTTCTCTTTTCTTAAGTGTCTGTCATACACGACAAAGAGAGAAAACAGCTCTAAAACTAAGCCCAAATTGATCAACAAACCCCAGATTTAGTGTGATTTAGAAACTGTAGAATGCTCTATCCACATTCTCACTGTTATAGAACGTTTTCACCACTATTCTAGACTTTTTTCCCAAATTCTTACGGTTCTAGGTGGTTTCCAGCTCCTATAATAATTCTAGATTGTTTTCTCCTACTCTCAGAGTTGTAGATTGGTTCCACCTACTCTCACGGTTCTGTGCTGTTTTCACCTAATCTCAAAGTTCTGAAATTGATTTTGCCCACTCATACTTGTTCTAGATAGTTTTCGCTTACTCTCACCTACTTGCTTTGTTCTATATTATTTTCAGCTTTTCACATTGTTCCACAGTGCTCCTCTTCATCCACACTATTCTAGAATGTTGTCCTCCACTGTATTTTTCTTCACACTGCTCTAATATGTTCTCCTCCATTAACATTGATACATCCTCCCCATCTCATTGTTCTAGAATGTTCCTCGCTCATAGTCACATTGTTCTGAAATACTCTTCACATTCACATTGTTCTAGAATTTTTTTTCTGTCCACACTGTTCTCACCCATTCATTCTGTTTTATACTATGTTCATGCTGTTCTAAAACGATGTAAATGTTTTAGACTATAGTAAATTGTTTTTCCCAGTCCACACATTATTACACCAGCGCCAGCAGAATGTAACTAATGCATTGTTTGAGAGTGACATTTTTTCAAAGCCTGCCATCTATGAGGAACTGCCAGAAAGAGATATGAGAAAGAAAAAGAGAGAGAGAAACAGAGAGAGAGAGAGTGAGAGCAGGAAAGAGACGCATGCATCTCCTGAGTCCATCTGTCTGCATGACTTTCGCATGTTCACACCTGAATCCTAGCAACCGTCGACCCTGAGCACCCTGGGATACCTCTCCAGCTGCTGAGGCACATCTGTAGATAGCAAGGTTGGCGATGCCAAGGTAACGCTGAGCCCAGAAAAGAGAATTAATCCTGTTAATCCTGGCGGGGCCATCAGTCCAGCTGGAGTATGATCACTCAGATGTTAGTCTAATTGTTGTCAGTTCATTTTGTCTTTATTATTCACGTAAGGCTGCTATGGTACCAGACATAGCGATCACAATCATTACCATGATGCTCAGTACCAAAGTCCGTATGGGAACGTCTTCACACTCAGCGGGTGCTTATTTCCAGTCATAGAACACAAGGTTCCTGTGGTTTTGAACTGGGAAAGGCCTATAAAACCCAAATTTCGAGACACTTGTTTCAATAAGCATAAAGAAGTAAAGAAATTTGAGCTCCCAAAGGTGTTTGTGGTTCCACTCTGTTAGTAGTCAGGTACTATTGCTTTACCACTTGATTTCTTTGTGTACAAAAGATTGATCACTGAACTTAGTTTAGAACAATATGCCACAGTGCTGTCCATAGAAAATGTATGCATTGCATACTCAAATTACCAAATTTCACACATTTCATAAACACGTTCCAGAGACAAGAGAATAGGTGTTGGATCTTAATTAGACAGTGTGGCAGATTGCATCCCCTATTAACCCTGTTAACCTGTCAAAAATCCAGAGTATGTAGCTAATTTAGCTTTCTAAATCTGGCTAGCAAACCGTGTTTCTTGGTAGGTCTTTAGAGATTAGAGCATCGGTAACGCTGGGAGAGTGAGTTTACTGTGTTTTATTTATTTATTGTGTTTATTTATTGGGTTTTACTATAATATGCTTTTTGTAAGTGCTGCAGTGAGAATGCTCTAACGCTCCATGAATTGTGTGAGTTCACTCAGGTCACATTAGTAGATGCAAAGTAGGTTTTACTCAAATTATCACCTTGTTAGAACCCCCACCTGTCGTTATGTGTTGACAGGGGCCCTGGTCACATGTTGGTCTAATAAAACCCCATATCCCCCAAAACCCTTTCTTAGGTTTTAATACTGCATATGCCACCTTTCAGAATGTGTTGTTTTATATACAATATAATATAATAATGGATAGCTTTAGGATGTTTCTTTACACATTTGATTTTTTTAATAACTAAATGAAATGCAATCACCTATTTACATTTTTTAAAGCTGTCTTGAGTTTTGATTACTACTCTTTAAATACAAGGCACTCTGGAGATTAATTTTAGTTATTACTTTTTTGTTTACTGATGTTTAACAGCTTTCCCAGTGATTTTAGAACCCTCTACAGGTCTATTCATCACATTTTAAACTTCTTTCTTTCTTTACTTCTATTTCTTCTACTTTTGAAATTGCACAAGTCTAGCATATTACAGTCTTTATATACACACACCTGATTACTAGGAACTAATTATTACTAGTAATTAAACCACCTACTAGTTTAATTTAGCTGTTATTCCAAGTAATTTTGCAACATTATTGCATTTTTGCTCTATAGTCTGACTGATGTGTCTCTGTGCCTCTCAGTCAAATAAGCATACTTAGCATAATGTGATTTTCCTGTCGAATTAGAAAGTAACATCAGTGTAACGCTACCATATTATGAAAGAATTGAAAGTGCTAGAGTTGGGCAATGAATTGTTTATCACCTTTTGGGAGATGTTTATGCAATAGCAGCGGCATGTTCCCTTGCCTGCCTCCTTTTCAGCTGCTCCTGATTGCATATTTCTGTAAAAACGAATCGTGAGGTATTGGTTGAGCCTGACAAAGCCTGGTGGATGTAATTGACTTGTCCTTGGTGCACATTTTTTGCCAGAAGATTGAGCATCAATCAGTCTCTTATCTTTGTATAGACTCAAGTATTGATTCCAGGAATTATATGGCCAATAGAATGCCAGGTATGATGACAGTATGACTGATTGGTACTCTGCACTCATTTGGAAAAAAACATGTTGATCTAGATTTGTGCTGAAAGGCTACAGGCATTCTTTCTCTCCGCCGACCTGCTTTAGCAAGGACATAATAAAAATAGGCTCCTCAATGTGACTGATATGACTGAGAGAATAAAGCTATTTAGAAACCAACACTCATACCCAGTGTCTGCGTCAGCCTTATCAAATTCTGTATTTGATATCACAGTGTAGCATAAAGTAGGTCACATGGTTAAAAACAGATGTAACCTAATGTTAGGCTAAGAAACGAAAATAGATTTCTAAGTAATAAAATAGAACTGCAATGCATTTCTTTCAATATGGCTTGTTTGCAGTTGTGAGCAGTTGCATTTAAATGTAACTCATTTTAAAGCCTAGCTATAAAGACAGTATTAGTGAGGCAGGTGCAATCATGGAGTGATGAGATGAGATGTTGTGAGATTGTTACACCCTCCTTTAAATGTGAAACCATGTGCATTTTTGTAAAGGGACATAAGTTGAAGTGAACTCTGTTGAAGTGAACACCGCAGTGTACGCCAGATATTATGGAACAAACAAAACGAAGTGCAGAAATCGAATAAGGTAAGGGTGAGGGTATTATTTAGAATATTGTTCAGGGTTAATAAATTTAAAATGTAAGTTTTTATGAATTCATTTTTACACCTTTTTTTCAGTAGAAAGAAAAAGTGGCTTTGCATCATTTCTAGTAACACTAATAAGGGACTGTGAAGTCTTTCTGGCTTGTAGGGTGTTATTTCCAAAAGGGGGTGTTATTTCACCTAGTACTGCTGTTAAATTGAGTAACTGGGGATTCTGTGACTGTGAGGCCCTAAAGAGGAGAAACACTTTATTATTGGTAATAGTGGTTTCTAACACTCACTATAATAGAGGATTAGGTTGTTGCTTCAACCTCAGGCTGCTGTAGAGCCTCCAGTAAGTCAAAACACATTCTGCCTCTGACATTCGAGCAGACGGGATCAAAAAGCTCACACCCTGTTAAAATAGTTAGAAGGTGTTGCCATGGCGATTGACGAGATCAGATCTTTTATAAACATGAACACTGTGTGTTTAGTACCTCTGCGCATGTAGAGGATTAACAGAAAAGGAAGCTGGATGATGGGAGTGCTCCACCGTTTTTCTCTATGCATGCATTTTACCAAACAATCATGTATTAAACCAAAAACTGACAGGGTAGGATAATGTAGATTATATTTGATTATATCTACATAATCAAATAGAGTCTACATTATCGTACACTTTTTGGTTTAATACATGATTGTCAATTTCACTTCATTTAATACTAGTGCTGTCACTATTGTTTATATTAGTGATTGCAAAATCTGTTCTCATTAAGTGTTTAACTTTAAAGACAATCAATACAAATTGTCTGCTGCAAGCAAATATCATTATTAAACAGTGAAATAGTTCAATCCAGATACTGTGAATTATTATTGTTATTATTATTAGGAGTCGTAGAAGTAATAAGAATAGAAATAGTAGTAGTAGTTTTGATAATTATTAATGTTGTTGTTAATAACTGTTTTAATAATTCTAGCTATTATTATTATTTACTTTTTTATTTTTAATAATAAAGGTTGGGGCCCACTGTACCAAAGTCAGTAGCACTCTTGCCTTACAACCTCCAGGTGTGTGTGTGTGTGTGTGTGTGTGTGTGTGTGTGTGTGTGTGTGTGTGTGTGTGTGTGTGTGTGTGTGTGTG
>JBBJLR010023704.1:0-13005 GCA_037577145.1 Brachypetersius gabonensis
ATAAAACACTGATATACTAATACACTACTTCTATACTACTAATAGTCTAATAAATGATAAGTAGTAGTCATACACAAAATTGCAAATAAATGATAAGTATTAGTCATACACAAAATTGCAATTCAGAATGTATTTCAAATTAGGTTCAAGGAAGTGCACTGTTATAATTTCAGAACTATTACAATAAATATGTGATCAATATCTATTCATTAAGTATTTGTGCTGATTCTGATAGAGCATACCAGAAAGGTGGGTTAGCAGCAAGGGTGATGGTTTATTTGAGGTCTTTTTCTGTCCTAGTTGGAGGATGAGTGCGTCTCAGTCACTGAAACATGCCTGGCTGTCGGACCGGTCACTTCACTATCGTCTACATCAGAAAGTAAGAAATGCCTTGCTAACAAATGTGCTACTTTATTGTTCGGGCTCTTGTTAATCTTGATGGATGTGTTTTTGCTGTAGAGGAACAAGTGCCACTCCAGCCGTGCTCCTCCAGCCGAGAGTTAAACAGGTACCGCACTACTCTTTATGTGCTCAGAGAAGACACATTCTTTTGTATTGTCTGGGGCATTATACATCTCGCACGTCCTTGTGGCTTATATATATATGTTTTAAATTCCATATCAGGTTTATATTCTGTTTTTACAGAAGATGTCTTTATCCTCCTGGAGTCAAGGTGTCAAACTGGACCAACATTATACCTAACGGGCCATCCAGCTGCTATGCAACAGTGAATGACTATTACTCAACCAAGCTATGCAGGCTAAAGTACATGTAACATTGCTTAAGAATGCTTTGTGAGCCAACTTTTTGGCTCACTGGAGCCCATAGCCCTACCTAATGGGAAAAAATATCCTTCTGCTGCTACAAATTGAAAGGAAATTCAAATAAATAAATATGGTGCCAACAAAGTCATTCAGATTGGTCCAAACTTGCTAAGTACTTGACACTAGTAATATTGAAACCAGAAGCTTTAATCTGTTCACGAAGAAGTACATGTAGTACATTGTGTAGCACAATTTTATCATTTTAGAACTATTTTATCATCACCAGTAATCTTTTACGACCACAGTAAAGAAAGCTGAGCTGGCAAGTTCCTCTACAAATATCCATTTTCATTTCAAAACCCTCTGAATGGCTTTGTTTACATCTAAAAAATGTTTGAAAATCATAATTCTTATTTAATGCCTAGTGAGCAGACAATATATAGCTTTACAGTTTTACAAACCTCTGCTTTATCGATGTGACGCACAACTCTTCTGCTGTACATAAGCCTTCATGTATTTATTTATTTATCAAGTCTTAGAAATTGTACACTAAATACCATATTTATTTATTTTGTTTGCTTGATAATCATAAGGGCGTGGAAAAGCTTGAACATTTGTACTATATCAGCACAAAGCTCTCAAATTTACACATCTTACCAGTGAACTATGTAACTGAGAGAAACATCTGTTGCTGTTTCTCATGTAAATATGTATGAAGATAATCTAGTGGAATGGTTCTCAGTCCTGGTTCTAGAGGACCTCTGCCCTGCATGTTTGAGAGTTTCCCCTGATCCCAAAACATTAATGCAACTAATAAACTCTTTTACAAGCCCTTTCTGTGGTGAACTGTCTTTGTTAGAACAGGAAAAACAATACAATTTGCAGGGCAGTGGTACTTCAGAACCAAGAACCATGGAGAGCAGGTGGCTCTTTTATGTGGTCTTTTTCACAAATCCAGCAACCTCCAAGTATATTTACTTTTAGATACATGTTGGTTTAACTATGGATAAGGACAATGTTATTTATCTCTGTTTAAATGTTGTTGTTTTCAGTCATACATATAGTGGGTTCATTTCCCAGACCTAGATTAAGCTGAAGTCTAGGTGCAAAAAAGTGGCGAATCACCACTGTCGTTATAATATAGTCTAAGATTAGGCTTGATCCATGTGTGAGAAACCAGCTCGATCTCTTTTTCTCATTTTAATTCTGCTTCCATGCCTAAAGCAGTTATTTCGGGCAGATTTCAGATTTTTAACTGTACTCTAAAACACCACGTTTTGCACTACCAGATGGTCGACCACTTTTTCTTCTATGTCTCTGTTGCAAACCGGTTTGAAGCAAAAATGTGGATTGTCCAGGGGGCCCTGAAACCTGTTTTAGAACAATTGCTCAGAACCAGTTACTATAAAAACAGAGAATCTGTTTACTAATGCAAAGGAACATTTATGTATTCGGACGGTTCTTGAGCTGTCATGGTTCCGTAAATAATAATCATCCATTATAAAGAACCAACTTTTCATACCTGCTTGTAGAGTTGCAAGTCTAACACATTCATCTGATCAGCTTTATGTGAAAATAATATTTTGGTGTGTTCGATTGCAGTTTGAGCTGAACCCCTGAGGAGGTAAATCTCCTGGGCACCCCCGAGTGTAAGGAACTCTCGCTTTATTCAGTTTAATCTCTATGAGTTATTATCAGCATTGTCATAATGCACTCCCAGTTCTGGGACAGTTGCTTTTACTTAAAACTGGTAACATAACATAATACAAAATAACATAATACCTCCTATCTCTGAAAGAATGAATTATGTAGACTTACAGCTTCATTTTAAAAAATGTATTTGACTGCAAAGTTCATAGATGTGGTACAGACAAATCTGTTTCCCGTAAATGTTTTCTGGTAGAATATTAAATCTGCTAAACACGTTCAAGGTAGTTTCTTTACAAATTATTGGTTGTAGCAATGGACTGTATAGTATATTTATGATCAAAAGAGATTAAGATCTTGAGTTTTCTTTCAAATAAAGCTGAAACATGAATTTTGCCCCAAGTTTTTTTTTTTTTATGTAAAACCGAAAACTCCCTGCTGAGTATTCAACTCACCTTCCATGAAGGCAAACCCATCAACAGAACACTACCTATGATAGTTAGAGCTCTTCTTAGAGGACTGTAAGAGGGAGTGAGCAGAATTGTACTTAAATCTCTATACTCTTCAGAAAGGACTATTTGAGTTGTGCTATAAAAGAACCCTGTGTCTTCCACAAAGAACTTGTTTGATAAATGGATTATGCACATTTGAAGGTTCAAAAAACCTTAGTCTTTATAAATATCTTGCTTTTCTAAAGCCTTTACATTATGCAATGTTTCTGAAAGGTCATTGGCCCTCTCACATGGTTCTCCAAAAGTAGCGTTCATTGAAACGTTCTTTACTGAACCAGAAATGGTTCTTCTAAGATATGGCATGAAGAACTGTTTATTTTCGAGTGCATTTTGTTACGGGACAGTAAGATGCCTGTTGAGTGCACTCAACGTGTTTTTTTCATAACCATACAGAACGAGTAAGTTTTTCTTATGTTTTTTTTTTTTTTTTTAGCCTTTTTAGCCTTTTTTTGTCACAACCTCTGTTTTGTTTGATGTATATTGAAATTAAGTCATACAAGTTAAATAAAGATAAAAACAACAAAAATTATTTGTCTTTTTGGACTTTTTGGCAGGTTCTTTCAGGCGCCTTAACATTAGTAATGTAAATGTATTGACTTTATTAATGTTAACTTTAATGCCATCTCATTGATATATTTGACAAATGTAGTAATATTGAATTTGAATTAACATTGTTCAACTGTAGTTATGCCTTCTAATCACATGATATACACTACATGGACATAGGTATTGGGGTGCATGACCATTACAACAACAGAGACTTCAAATACATAGACTTTAATATGGAGTTGGTCGCCCCTTTGTAGCTATATCAGATTCCACTCTTTTGTGGAAGTCTTTCCAAAAGATTTTGGAGTTTCTGTGAGAATAATGCCCATTCACTCTGTAGAGCATTTATGAGGTCAGGCACTGATGTTGCACAAGAAGGCTTGGTTGCAAGGTGTTTGATGTGGTTGACGTCAGGGCACTGTGCGGGCCAGTCAAGATTTTCCATACTGAACTCATCCAGCCATGTCTTTATGGAGCTTGCTTTGTGCATTGGGGGACAGTCATGCTAGAGTAGAACAGGTTCTTCTCCAAAACTGTGACAGAACTCTACATGATTGCCATGCTCTAATGAGTATCCAGCATTGAGACTTATGTCTATGCGTGCCACTTTTGTCAACCCCTGGGCATTAAGATTGCTGTTGACTGGAAGTAAGGGGCCTAGCCCAAACCCTTAAAAACATGTCCCAATACTTTAGTATATACAATATATATTGTATTTGAAAAAGAGTGTGATATTAATTTGAATTAACAGTGCCCAACTCTAGTAATTACGTTACTATTTGACATACTTTGCGGTCCAATTAAACCCATGTAATTAAATTTTTGTGCCTGTTCTTGGAACCTGTGACTGCATTTAAATTAACTGCTGGAAACAAGAAGCGAAATCCCAGGGCGGACAGGCAGGTAAAACTGCCTGAACAGGCCTGAGGAGTTAAACCTGACTGGTTCTTACTAAACAGTTTACACTATATGGACAAAAATATTGGAACATTCCTGTTTTTCGGGGTTTTGGACTAGGAGCCCTTTTGTCCAGTGAAGGACAATCTAAATATTGCAGAAAACCAAGAACATTTTGAAACAATGCCATGCTTCTAACTTTGTGATGTCATAAACGCTTAACACTATGAAACACAATGTACTTAAAATGTGCTTAACCCTGCCTTAATTTACACCTGAAAATACACCAAAAGTGGATTTAAGGCCTGAGTATGAAACCCCTTAATCTTAAATATAATTCAGGAGGTTCTATTATTTAAGGGACACGTTTGAAAAAGTAAGGGGAAAATTCAGTAGTTTTACCCCTTAACTAGCCTTAATCTGTGCACATTTCCTGAGAATTAAGGTCCAAATTAAGGTAATTTTAAGGTGCAAAATTAAGGGGTTTGGTTTCATAGTGAAAGACAAAAAAGACAAAGTTCAAAGAAAAAAATCTCAACAGAAACTCCAAAGTTTTGTGGAAAGCCTTCTAAGAGGAGTGTATTTGAATTGTATTTGAATGCAATATCATTAAAGTCCCTGTTGGTGTGGCTAATGGTCCGGTGTCCCAACACTTTTTTCCACGCTATGCATGTGTGTGTCCGGCAGCAGGCGCTGTGTGATCCGGTAAAATGCCTTTTTCCTTCGCTCTTCCCTTTCTTGTTCATCGACCTTGCGTCACTATAAAACGTCACTCGCTTTCTCGTCTCTCATTGGTCGCTCAGTGGTTCCTTAACGTGTTCTCGCGCGTTACATTGAGTTACATTGTAGCACGAGCATCTGTTGACGGTAGAAGAAGGTAAGACTGGAGCAGAAACAAACAGAAACCTCTGTTTTACGGACCATGGCTGAATGCACCAACAAACCTGCATCCTGCACCTCCACCTCCAACGGAGCAGCCGAAAAGCCCAGAAAAGTGGCCATCATCACTGGCATCACTGGGCAGGTAAGAGAAACCAACACCATCTACGAGGAAATGAATGTAACCTCCATACCCCTCCTGAAGTCCTGTCATGTCTTGACTAGGACACCTTGCACCAGCTACTCTCAGCTGGGTTTTATGTTTACATTTTACATATGAATAACTCAACCGACAATCCACCTTATCTTCGCTTCTGCAACAATTTTAACCTTAATTTCGCTCTGTTTTCTGTTTAGTTTTGAATTTGCAGGCCTGTTGTTTGTGTCGTGTTTATATTGAGGATTTTTATTTGAACGTATTACACAATATGGACATAAGTATTGAGACGCCTGATTATTATATTCAAATATATAGACTTTTATATGGAGTTGGTCCCCCTTTGTTGCTATAACAACGTCCACTCTTGAAAGGTTTTCCATAAGCTTTTGGGGTTTCTTTTGGGAATTTGTGCTCATTCCTTCTGTAGAGCATTTATGATATCAGGCACTGATGTTGGATGAGGAGGTCTGGCTCGTAATCGTAATCTTAATCTTCGAGTTCAAAGGTGTTGGATGGGGTTGAGGTCAGGGCTCTGTTCAAATTCTATAGACAAGAAAGACTGATCTGTCTCTAAATGAGTGGAGGTTCCTGTAAAGAGGTTTAGTGAATAAAATATGGTCACGTTTATGTGGGAATGACAGAATAAACGTTAATGGTTACCGTTCAGGACCTTATACAGTTGATTTGTTGCTCTCAGTATGTGCTGTGTCATGCTGTAACTTATACATTTTTTCACTTTAACACATGATTTTTGAGTAAGCCTGACGTGGATGTTTGGGAGCAGGAAGGAGAGCATTGCTGTCACCCTCCGTTTGTCTTGTTTGCAGTGCTGTTTCCGTGTAGCAGGTGTGGGTGTGGCCTAACTGTGCCAAATATTTAAAGGCTTCTTTAATTCATAAAGCAAAAATAGAAATCTGGTGTACAGTATATGTGCATCATACCGTCTCCTTACATTTATTTAGACACTATTGGTTTTGTTACCATTCCTGTTTTCACTTGATACTTTGACTCTGTCTTTATTTCTGTCTTTTGCATCTTTAGGCTACTCGACTCACTAAACTGGTTTTTCCTGACCAGGCTTGTGGCCTTATTGTCTGTTCAGGTGTGGTTGTACTAACGTTATGGACGCCACAATAAGATGGGTTACTCAACCCAGACAACCCTTTTACACTCTTGTATTTTATGCAATATTTTGAGCCTTTAATTATCACTCATATGTGTCAGGGAGCAGAAAGGAATTCTGCTCTTCCAAAAAATTGCAGGCTCAAAGATATCTTCTGAAATCTGTATTAACATCGTTTGTCCCCCTTTTGCTGCAATAACAGATTTTACTCATGGAAAGTCGTTACACAAGATGTTGGAACATCGCTCTGAGGAACTAATTGCATACAGCTTAGTGAGTTCAGGTACTGATGTTGGATGATCATGCATGGATGACAGAGACATCCAGAGAAACTGAGCAAAACTGTGCTCCTCCAAAGGTTTGCAGGCACAAAGATATCTTCTGAAATCTGTGTTAAGAGACACAGCTTTTATTGTCATGGAAAGGCTTTACATTAGATGGAGCATTGCTGAGAGGAACTGATTGCGTACAGCCAGGTGAGGTCAGGTACTGATGTTGGGTGATTGCTTCTGGATCACAAACAGCACTCATTCCCAGTGGTACAGGCAGATGCTCTATCACTCCTCAGAGTTTCCCTGGGAGAGTTTTATGCCCCTCTAGACTCAAGTATGGCTGCTGTGTTGCTATAAGCCTATAAGCCATCGATATAATGAAGGTGCTTCTATAATGAAGGGTGCAACAATAAGATGGGTTACGCAACCCAGTCAACGCTTTTGCGCTCTTTGTGGCACAGTAGCGAATTAGTGTTGCTAGCTTTTTATGATTATGCAATATTTGAAACCCTTAGGTGTCAGGGAGCGGAAAGGAATTAGCAGTGCTGGCATCAGCCTTCTGGAGACATTGAGCAAAATTCGACTCTTCCAAATGTTTGCAGAATGTTGCTCAATCACTCCTCAGAGTTTCCCCTGGAGAGCTTTATGCCCCTCTAGTGGCTGTTATCTAGCTATAAGCCATCAGTGTAATGAAGGTGCACATTCTTTATTTACTTTATATTTCTTTTTCAATATCATTTTTCCTTCAAATCTCCATGCTTTCCAGATAATTCAGTTTGGATAGTGTGACATGTCTGTGTACTTTTTGCTCTGTATGGATGTTGGGGGAAGTGATTGTCACAACAAGACTGTTGTGATGCTGATCTGTGTGCTCCACCCAAGAGCTCTTATTACCTGCAGTGTCTTCATAGTTCTGCTGCTCGGGTTCTGAAGAAAAGGAGGAATCACATGATACCCTGCAGGTGGTACAGCAGCATTGTGTGGTTCTGGATTCAATTTTCGTCCCCGCAGCAATCAGGGTCTGTCTGTGTGGACTTTGCGTGTGTCTCCTCTTTTTCCTCCCACTGTTTCTCCACATTTTGCCCTATGAACTGGGATAGGCTCCAGCACTTGTTTCTTTTTCTTTCACTGATTTTTTTGCATGCACTACAAATCACTTTGATCTACATTCTCAATGTATAGGTGCTTTATTAATACCTTTATGATTATAATAAAAATGAATATACAGTGTTATGCAAAAGTTAAATTGTGCAAATTGTTTAAAACCATTTTTCTCTGCATTCATATTTTGTATTTCTGCTGGCATTGTTAACATTAGAATAAGTGCAAACACACAGGAAAGCAGTAAAAAAATGTATTGTAAAATATTGGTATTTTGTGATCTGGTGAGGAGAACACAGGTTCAGTTCCAGATTTCTCCTCTTGCCGTTGTTTCTAATGGGAACTGATGGGAACTACAAGTAATGCTGGACATCCACAAGGAACACACCTAAAATACTGAACATAACATCATTATTTACTGTATAATGTCATATATATATATATATATATGAGAGAGAGAGAGAGAGACTCGTTCCATTGCAATAAATTAATTTTACCCACGGGTGTAGCAGAGGTGGGTGTAATGTTGACTGAACATTACACCCATGTGTACTGGTGAATCTGATTAATGTGCTGCTATTTTAATATAAAATATATTGGGCAGTTGGATAGCTTAGTGGTTAGGGCATTTGCCTTGCGATCAGGAAGTTGTGGGTTCTATTCCCAAGACTGCAAAGCACCTCTAAGGTACTCTTGAACAAGGTACCATCCCCATACACTGTTCCCCAGGTGCTGTGTTCCTGGTTGAATGCTGCTTTACTTGGTGAATGGGTTAAATGCAGAATTGTGTGCTGTGGTGTGTTCACATTTAACAGTATGGTCACTTTAATCATACGACTATCATTACTACCTAGTTCACATTAGACAGTAGTGCTCAGGGACGCATGGTGGTGCAACATGTAGCATTGTTGTCTCACACCTGGAGGGTTGGGGGTTTAATTCCTGGTCTTGCTTGTGTGAAGTTTGTATGTTCTCCTTGTGGTGGCGTGGGTTTCCTCCGGGGACTCCGGAGGTTTCTCCCAAATCCATATATATGCGCATCTGGTTAGTTGGGGATTATAAATTAACTGTAGATCAGTTGTGGATTGTGTGTGTATGTGTGTCCTGTGGTGGGCTGGCGTACCGGCAGGTACTGCCTCATGCCCCTAGACCCTGGCATAGGCTCTGTTTTCATCCTGATTATATGGAATACTGTAGTGTGGTGTTTTGTTTTTTTTCCGCCTGTACACTTTTCTCAAACCTGCCCTATGAAATGCATTAAAGTTTGTCAGAAGTGGTGATAATGTCTAGTAGTGCTGATGTAGAACGTGTGTTTAAATGAGGGCCGTCACTGTTAATTTATATTTTTAATCAAGAAACCAATTTTGATGATTAATTAATCAGATACTTGGTAGTTTCTTACAGGAATCATTTAATTTTGGAATCAGAATCAGTTCATTTATATAAATAATATATATATGAACATAAATGTACATGAACTTAATATGTGTAACTTCAATAGTATGTGAATTCATGTAATCCTGCTAGTGTTGTTTCCTAATTTCCTTGATCCTCACAAAAGCATTGTGCTAATAGCGCCCTCTTGTGGAAAAAACATTTTGTATTAACTGTGTTCATTTACATTTATGGCATTTAGCATTCCCTTACTACAAGGGACAGTCTCTCTGGAGCAACTTGGTGTTATGGATCTTGCTCAGGAACCCCGTGGTAGTATGCTGAAGGTAGGATTCAAACCCATGACCTCCTGGTCCAGAGGCAAATATCCTACCCACTAGACCACCACATTTACTCTCAAAAATGCTGTGGTCAGAAAGAAAAGTGGATATAAATACAAGAGATAAATAAAGTTTACTAGTTAACACTGACAGTGGTTGGACAAGGGAGAATACTGAACTGAACATGGCAGAGGGTCTCCAGGACAGTTGTTGGACCCCACAGATCTACAGATTGACACATGTCTGTGCTGAAACTGTAGCTCTTAAAAATGCTGTCTAAAACAGCATTGTGGTAATTAGATTTAGATATTTAATAGATAAATAATACACAAATTATTTGATTCAACTTATTGTAACATAGTGTCCTCATCCCTTTGTTATTGATTTACATTCTGTATTGACTGAGCCTTTACTCCCTTTAAAATTGACAAAACAAACAAGGGTGGTAAAAAGTAAAGGATGATTTCATTCCATGTACAAAATAAAACAGGAGTTTACAGGAATTTACATTGTAATAAAACATAACCTTTTCTGCCCATGAGCACAAATGTTGTGACCTTCAACAAAGTTTCTCCACTTTTTGGGTTTAAATAAGCTGCAAAATTAACAATTTGTCTGAACAGTATTTTGTTAAATTAATGATTTGATGAAGTATGGAAAGTATGGAGTTAAAGTTTCTAAATGTTCACTCTCCAGTCCGTAAACTCCATAGATGTAAATGTTTGTGCAATGCAACCACTTTGTCATTCAGTTTTGAAAACCAAAGCTTTAATGTTTATGGACCTATTCAGTTTATGGAAGCTTAGCTCCATCCTGTCTCAGCCTGACCTGCTTTTTTATGTATATCACTTTTAGTCACAGCACATAAAACAACCTGATTAAATTCAAGATAAAAAGATTAGTTGAAACAAATAATTTATCTGTGTTTTAATACATAAAACACAAAGTGAGTCACAGGTGAAAATAAATATATCTAAAAAGTGTAAAATGTAGTTTCCTTTAAATTAAATTATACATGTGTTTAATTGATGGCCATGACGGCAACATAAGCTATGCTAAGTAGGGATGCACGGAAATTATAATTTTTTTGGCTAAAACTGAAAATGAGGAAACGCTTGGTCAAAACTGAAACACCAAAAGAAATTACTATACCGTTTTTATGTAATGCCATTATGGCAATCATTGCAATTGCATAAATTAATATTCATGGTTCAAAGAAAAAATCTGTTACAAAACTATGAAAATATTTTTTAGCATTCAAACAATGCACAATATAAAATAAAATTTGAAAAATATTTTTCTTGTCCCCACTCATGAATAGCCTAAAAGCAAGATACCTCACACATTATGCAATTAAATATCTTCTCTTATAAAACAAGTGAATTCAAGTGCATTTTAATATTCTGAACAAAGTGAATGAACAAGAACGATATAACAACATGCTCGCCTCTTCTGTGCTCGATCGGGATGTTTTGATTTTATATGATAAATTAATCCTGACATTTAGGGGTGGACGATATAACCAAAATCTATCACAGTAGAAGCAATTTTCTACCTCTAACGATATATATCACAATATTGCAATTTGTATCTGGAAATGCATAAATAAAAATTGCAGCATTACTTTAAGTAAAAAAACAACCATACTGTTTTTCATTTGCTTTGGACCCTGCGGCTTATACAACGGTGTGGCTTATCTATGCATTTTAGTCCTTGCGCCCTCTCAAGGAAGCGCAAGAGCGAGACAGACAGGTTACGAGGGCAAAACAAACCGAGCCCAAATGCAGTAAGAGAGACACGAGGATTAATGACTGACTTTTCTGGGATAGTAGGCTGGTTATTTTGATACAGTTAACGGCCGCGTTACTGCACCTTTTACTGACAAACCAAAGTACAACTCTTACAGTTTCACGCACATGAGCCAACAAACGCACAGAGTGTGTCCGAAATCGCGCACTAGGGTCAGTGCTCTGCGCACTGCCTTCAGTAGTGTGCACTGCTGTGGGTCAGTGCTGTCCTAAACGGAACACTAACGTTTTGCAGTTAGCGGAAGTGACGGACTAACATTTGCTCGCTATTCTCCAGCCGCCAAAATATCTGCCGGTTTTACCGCAGTGTACATCAGTAAAATAATTTTATTAACGTTACTTACATTAATACGAACCAGCTGCCTCCACTTAGGCTTGTGTTTCACTGTTTGCCGCCATTATCCAATTCGAAAACACGGTGAAAGTCCCGAACCCTCCGCTACGTGGTCAAAATGGTGCCCGTTTAGTGCAAAGTGTGCATCGTCCCGCATTGCGTTTTCTGGCTGATTTCAGTGCGCCATCCGGGTTCTTTCAGTGCACTGAGTTTTAGCTTGGTTTTCAGTGTGAGTGCACTACGCACTAAAATCGCACACTTTTTTGGACACACTGACAGTTCTTTTACACACACTTCAAACACACCATACAATACTTTTATACCACAAACGTCTCCTAACACTCACTCAAAACATATACAAACAAACTCACTCAAACTAATTACAGCTCTCACTGTCACGGCTTCTGCTCAACACACACTCGCTCTGCCTCTGACTCCTCTCACGCTCCAATTAGGGTTGGGCGATGTCGACCAATTTGGCATCGTACGATGTCTAATGTGAAACATCGCGATGGACAATGGCATCGTCGTCTTAAGGGGCTGTCAGACCGAACGCGGCATGCGCTGCGCTTTGCTCTGATACCCATAATTTTCGAAGGCTTTCTGCGCGCACCGCTGTGCGCCGTGACGCATTTTTGCGCGACCAATAGAATTAAAGCATCGAAGCAGGCTAGTGTTCGGTCTGCCCCGTCTAATAGTGATGAAGTTTGTCTCTTTTCAGAGAGCCGGCTCTTGTGACTCGACTCCCAAAGAAGAGCCGGTTCTTTCAGCTCCCAAACTGTTTAGCATCATCTGTAGCCTCGTATTTTAGCCTAACTTGGCAAATATGAATGCTTTGAGTTGATAAACCCTTTTGCAATTAGTGTTTTCCCTAATTCTGTGTATTTGTTCCGTTACAAAAGCAGGCATTCTTTCTAAATATTTTAATCAAACTTTTCATTTTAACACTGCAAACAAATCCACAGAATAAAACACGGTAAACAGACAGTACGTCCACAGTGCAGGCTGACATTCAGAAAAATCAAGTGCCTCAGATTGGATGGACTGATGCGGTTTCTCCTCTCAGTTAGTATCTGCGGACGGACAGACGCTCTACCTGACTGTCACGTCTCTCGTCCTCTCTGTTTTCACATAATGGTATGATCCTATATGCTCACATGTGATTGTTGCCAAATTAAACGAAGTTCTGCCGTTAGCAGAGCAGCGAAAGGAAATAAAATGGGGAGCCGGCTCTCACTCGATGA